>DF242112.1:22883-62325 GCA_000507305.1 Breviolum minutum Mf 1.05b.01 | reverse complement strand
CACTGTTTTTGCCCGCGCTGCACAAGATATCCCAATGGTCTGATCATCAGATTGATGACGCCAAAGATGAAGGCAAACCTCCAGTTCACCACCACCTTGAAATAAAAGGAACTGCATCAAAATGCCACAGCTTTGAAGTTCATCCCATTCCAATCTCAAGATGCTTTGACGTAGTCAACCAGAAAGAAAATCAGCAAGTAGAGCTGGGGCTGCCTCGTGCAGCGCCTGCACTCTCTGCTTAGCCAAAGGGGAAAGACTGTGCATCAAAGTCTGGGCTGCTACCTCTTGGATGTAGTGCTTGCGCAATTGGCTCCGTCGACCACGCCATTGCACTCTGCACAGGTCTTCGCACTGCAAGTACATGTAAGTGGCTCCGCTACCTCTGAGAACGGCTGGAGTTGCTCCACCGCTCTGCTGAATATGAGGAACCCCCAGCCTAGCCATCACACAATTCCAACGCCGACGATAGGCCGGCATGCCACCATCGAAGAGCTGCTCCGAAGGGGAGAGAGAACCGAAGACCTTCTCCACAAAACGAAGCGTAGCCACATCATCGATCTTGCAGTGCTGCCTCCTAGCAAATCTGGACGTCTTCGGATGCTGAATGTGGACATAGAAGACGCCATCACGCTGAAAGGAATCCGAAGGCAGCAAAATGTCTCCTCGTGACAACTATGAACTCTGCTGGATGAAGCATGCCCAAAAAGCCAATGAGGGTGACGGCAAGCGAGCGATGCCAACCCCAGAGCAGGCAAATGCTAGTAGCTGCTCTGACAATGGGACCCGATACCACCGGTCGGCACTCTCCAGGCTCATGCTGTTGCCACTTACGATCCACCTGCCAGCAAGAAGCCAGGAACCCACGCATGTGGGGAAACATATCCTGGAAACCCGTCAGCGTGTAAACGTACATGTAGCGAGGAAAACCTTGCTGAAACAAGTGCAAGCCGTATGCACGAACTGCCAGAGGAGCAGCCACATAGTCCCAGGCAAGGTCACTCAGCTTGATGCTGGGCTCTTGTTGAAGCCAACTGTCTAAACCGGACAGGCACTCCATACGCCTCGATGTAGCAGGTGCAAACCCGACAGACATGTCGAAAGGCCCACGAGGAGCTCTAGCAGCAGATTTGCCTCGGACCGGCCCAGGATTTCTCTCGATGTCACTTGCGAACAGCTTTCTTGATGAGCATTGTGATAGGCCTAGGTGATTTTTTCAGTGTCGAGCAACCTGGCTCCTCAGTGATGTTTTACATGGCCGCTTTCAGACGACTTGCACATCGGGGGTGTGTGTTCACTAGGATGTGCTTTTGTGCTTTCGGCTCTCCTTTCAAGAAGCCTTCACGCTGGCTCCATAACAAGCCCTGGTTGCTTGAACTTGGGTTGACATGTCGGTGTGAGGACAAGTCTCGCATTTCGTGATTGAAGGCACTTTCACAAAAGCTTCCGTGCCTGTTTTTGTTTCAGCTTGCAAGCCTTCTGTTGAAGCCGTCTACGGGCGGGCACCGACGGTGGGCGAGGCTGTTTCCAGCTACTCAGCTTCATACCCAAAAACCATGTGTAGTAGAATGGCCGCTGGACATGTGCAGTCTTTAAGTGATGCTATCCCCTTGATTCCTTTGTCGGCACAAGTTGACACTTTGCACTGGTTGGGAGAACCTCTAGACTTGCCTGCATGTTGTTTTGATGAGCCCATGGCTGAAAGCCGTCCCTTCCATGAGGACCCAATCTGGGTCGAAGAATTTTCAGACTCGGCTCGTTGGAAAGAACTGCTTCGCTATAGGTTTAAAAGGCCGGGGCATATAAACGTCCTAGAGTGTAGAGTGCATAAGACCTGGCTTAAGCATTGTGCCAAGCATCACCCGAACTCTCGTGTGGTTGGTTTTTTAGACTCTAGGGTAACCATTGGGGCCACATCTAAAGGCAGATCAAGTAGTAGAGCCATTTGTCGTGTCCTGCAGGGTTGCTTAGGTTACATGATAGGAGGGGGCCTCTACCCCGGTTGCCTCCACATTAGCTCGGGTAAGAACTCCAGTGATCCACCATCACGGAACCGACCTGTTCGTCCTCCAATTAAGGATCCTCCTGTGTGGCTGTCAAAGCTTTGTGGTGGGGATTCAGGGACTTTGATCGAGTTTTGGTGTCGGCACTATTTATCAAGAACTCTCAGCGATGGATGCGGCTGCTTCTACTTTTGGGAGCTAACTTGTTGTGCTCCAAGGTCAGGGCATCCGAAAGGTTGAAGCCGGCAGGAAAAAGCTTCGACCTGATTCTCGGCCTCCTCAAGGTCCCAAACGTCTTGCAAGGAGGACCGGCGTGCCAATCTCGAAGGATTCTGCGGAGTGCAAGAGACACTAACTGATGAAAGACGGAGTCGTCATTGAGATCCAAAAAAAGGACCTTGGAACCTCGAATGTCCATCCCGGGATGAACTCGAAGACCTGCACGTTCATGACACAACGACCAATTGCCTTCGCCCCTAAAAAGCTCAATGCAATCATAAAGATAGCCCTCGGCAAGAGGAGGGGGGACACGAACGACTTGATCCAAAGGTCTCGGGTCATGCTCGGGTAAAGGCTCATCTAAGTGCTCAAGGTTCAGCTCAGCTAACAAGGTGGCAGCCGGATTAAGCAACTGAGTGTAATATCCACGTTGCTCACAATGCCTCCAAAGTTCACCAACGACTTGCGGCTCTTCACTTGCCACACAAATGCCACCCCCATCTGGACTGGCGTCCGTGCTATACACACAAGGGGCAACATCAACTCGCAAATCGGTGGAACAGACTGGGCCCAAAAGGGCTAGTGCGAGGAGCTCATTCCTACTTTGTTGGTCCAGCTTAAATACTTCATCTTGTTTACATTCGACACCGGCAGAAAACACATGGGACAAAATGGCAAACAAAGGCCGCCTAAACATGAGGACATTGATCCAACACCCTAACAAGGAAGAAAGCAAACGGGGGGTAGTATGACCCTTCTTGGCTACAAGGACGGTGCAAAGCATGAGGGCCCCCACACGATGTCTAGGAGATGAAACAATGCCTTCAACACCGTCAATCTCGGCTCCCAAGAAAATGCCCTCTGTAACCTCCCTTTGCTTTTTCTTAGGGTGTTGAACAAGACCCACGGTTTTATAAGCTTCCTCTGCCCTACTAAAGACTTCAGTGTCTCTAAGGGGGGTTTTCAACTTAAACTGGTCAAAAGTTACAACCTGCACCCCTATATGATCATCAATCGCCAACCACTCTAAAAACGAGCTTCGAGGAAACGGCTTGCGGTATGCAACCCGCTGATGCTCCAGCATGCTGCCAGCAAGAAATCGAAGGACATTGTGATGAGACTGCTGCGCAAACTCAACCGCCCAGCTATCCCCCATGGCCAGCGCACTGAGCGCGATGACACAAGGTCCGTGGTGACGAAATCTATTGAAGCACTGTAAGTGGGCTAACTCATCGGCATCAAACAAACAGCCTACACTATTTCTTTTAGCACGAGCTTCTGGCACTTTTATGGTGTAATACATTTCTGCCAAATCATCTGCTGAAATGCGGACCATCTGGTGCGGTTCGAGCCTCAAGAGGCAAAACATCGAACCAGGTGCAAGCTCCTTCGTGAAATGTGAGAACTGCTGAAGTCTGCCATTGGCCGTTTGTGGATTGAGGATTAAGCGATCCCACTGTGAGTCTTTGGGGACTGCAAAGATTCCTACGCTCTCCTCAAAAGAGATCTCATCTTTACGAAAAATTTTGCAAGCCCCTTTTGAGTCCCATTTTTCTGCTAATTTCAAAAGCTCAGACTTCTGACAATGGACTTTCCCTCTAGGTTTGTGACTCCAAAGCTTCTCAGGAAGACGAACCCGGGATGGATCGATGAAAGCGTCACGTACAATCTTATCATGCAAAAAAGGGATGGGATCAAACTGTGGACTATGCTCCCATTTGATTCGAGATGCTATAACAGGTTTTGCAACGGAGGAAGGCAACTTACATCTAGAAACTGGAACCTGATTCAACACCTCGGGATCTTTTTGGACCACAGAACAACTACCCTGACTCTGATTAAGTAGGGGGTCAACCTGCTCCCTAGCTGCATCCGTACGAGAAAAACTTGCATCGACTTTATCAGAAGGTTTTGAATAGGGATCCAAGTCCCGGGAAATGCACGAAACTAATTCTTCTAGGTCCACGTCCCGAACCTCGGGCAGTTCCTGAACAGCACGCAGAAGAGTGCTGAATTTTTCCCCGCTTCGGTTAAGTGAGCTGGACGAAATGCTGCCGGGTCTCAAAAAATGATCTACGAGCCTTTCAAGTCTACACACCATGTCCCACTGTGCATCTGAGAAGGGGGAACCTACACAAGCATTTGGTGGAGCTCTAGTAGGATGACCTAAACACTCCCAATTCAAAACACCGATGACTGACTGAAGGACCTGGGCTCTCAATCTATGAAACTTCCGGCGACGACGCCGAGCAGGCGAAGGTCGAGGATAGGCCGTCCAACACCAAGCTGGGATGGGACAGGGCCAAAGGTCAGAGCCACGACTTGCGGCTCTGTGCACGATGCGGGCTGGCTGCATCGACGACTGGAGAAATGATCTCAGGCCGGTCGGTGTAGCACTGCTAATATGCAAAAATGATTCAATCATGCTCAAAAAACTAAAAGGTTGTTCAGGGGTCTCTTGAAAAGTTGGGAGAGGCAACGACTGACACGGTGAATTACTGGAAGCTTCGAACCCCTGCAAATCTTTATGAAACTCATTAGAATGCTTTTTAACATTCACCCCAGTGCTGCACAAAGACCTGCCACTACGGGAACAAAGCACCGGCTCATCGGCCTGTGCAGCATGCATCACCGCAACATCGTTCAAGAGGCTGTGGTGCTTTCGGCATCTTCTTTGTTCTGGCCCTTCTTCTTCTTGCGCCAACCTTTCGGGTCGGCATCCTCCTTCTCCTTGTCCACATTGTTGCCTGGATTGGTCGAGGAAGCTGTCCGAAGACGAGTCTCGAGGAAGTCTATGTCCCGAAGGTACGCCACGTTGGCCGCTACCCAAGGAGCAGCGGCCAACTTGGCGTACGGCTTGATCCCCAACCTCTGCTTGCGCATACTGATCTGGGCAAGGTCCGGCTCCGTGAAGCCGGTGAGGAGCCAACCGAACTGGCAGCGGCCTTTGTCCAAAGATATCTGTTCGATCAACATCAGGCCTCGAGCAAAGAGTCCAAGGGCTAGCTCGTCTTGATGGTCGTAGGCCACCTGCCAGCTGCAAGCCATGAACTGAGCCATGTAGGTCAACAAGCGGTGGTCCCCAAGAGGGACTCTCCTCTCCACATACTGCCTCATTAACCCGCTGCCAATCTGAAGTTCCGACAACCCAAGGTCTGAAGCAGCATTCATCATGATGATGCGACCGACCCCCGGGATGTCCGTCAGAGCTCGTAGATAGGCATCCCTCGCCACGCAGCCTCGCACTCCATTTGAGTTTGAGCTGCCTCCTTCGCTGCCCAGGACGTTTGTGATGGGGTCGCTGGACAGCCTCGAGGTTAGTCTCTGGGTCAATGCTGCTGTCTGTTGAAGTTGCAATGCCAGTATGCGATGAAGCGGATCCCCGCCCTGAGCCAAAGCTGCTAACTCCTCCTCTTGGAGCACCCCAGCATCCAACTCGGCTTGAGCGTTCTGGGCAGCCGTAGGTTCGGCCTTTGCTTTTGGTTTTGCTTCCAACCGAGACAATCGACTGGGAGCAGGGCCGGCCATAGATTGCAGCTGCTTCAGAACTCCTGGATTGACCGAAGCTCCGCCTCGAGGTAGATCTCCAAAAAGAGCTCCTTGAACTGGATCTCGAAGAGGGGGCTCGAAATGCAAAGGTGGTCGAGCAGGGGGGGTCTGTACCGGAGTTGCCTGCTGACTCTCCAACTCCAAAATGCGAGCCTGAAGTTGCGCTACCACCGCAGCATCGCCTCCAGCATGCTGGCATCCTGCTCCGCCATCTCCTGAATCCATGCAGCCGACCTGGGAGCAGGCCTGGCCACGGCTTCTCCAACACGAAGACGAAAGATCCCGGCGCCACCAGCTGACCGCAAAGCGGAACTGGCCCACACACTCGGCACTGAAGTCCACCAGCAGCACATCTGCATTGCCAAACTTTCTGCCTCCTGAATCCAAAACTGCTATGGTCACATCTCGGAAAACGGCCAAAGGATCCCCCTCGGCATTGACCATACCATCGAGGACCCGGGACACCAAATCCAGCGCGGGCAGAATGCCCATGAAGCCTCATTCACGACATCGCACCAGGTGAACCAAAATCTTCACCTCCGCTTCTTCGTCCTCACAGCACAAGATCACCGTTGGCAAAGCTCGACCAGGTTGGGACTTCGCCAACAGCTCAGTGATGTAGGACAGTTCTAAAGCTGAGCCTCCTCCACCTGCAGGGGCTGTGGCCATTGCAGCCTAGCACAATGGAGGAAACTCTCTCCTTCAGCCAGCGTAGGGAAACCGTGTGAAATGCTTCCAGGTTCCAAGCCAGAATCAGTGAACACCACCTCAGTGTAGGCAGCGTAAGACCAAGTGTAGAACCCGGCCGGGTAACGAGAGCAGCGCAGCACCAAGTAGAGAGAGCTGCTAACAGGCAGCTTCAGTGATTGGGCTTGCTTGTCAAACTCGCCGTCCAAAACTCTGCGAGCTGAAACACCCGCCCTCAAAGCTCGCACCAGCCGAGCTTCAGCGGACCACTCAGGCAAAGCAGCCCCCAGCAAAGGATGATCACGTAGATGAACCAGGAAAGGAGGAAAGAGATCCCCAAGCGCCCGTGGAGAGCGCGCCACCAAAAGCTCAAAGACGAAGTTCGGGTCCAAGTCAATCACAGTGAGATGAGACCCAGCAGTACCACTCACAGTAATGGACGGGTCAGCCTCAGTGAATCCAAGCCCCACACTAGGTCGGGAAGAAGGAGCACCAAGAGCCGCACGACCGCGGAGGTCCAGGAGAAGCCGCAACCAAAGGTCCAGGAGGTAAGCCGCGAAGCGAGCGATCCACCCAGAGCAGATTGAGGCAATGGGACCAGCAACCACTCATGCACGGTATTTCCGGAAGCGCCGCTGCAGATCCAACTCACCACGACCAGGGGAAGCAGCAGGCACTGAGACACCAGAGCTAGGAGCGGCAATCCACCAGCGCAACTCACGAACTACGTCAAAAGCGGCCGCCCAGGCCGAAACACTCATTCAATCCCTTTGAACTTGAAACCACGGTGTGACAGCAGCTCATGAAGTGATAGTATGCATATATATATATATAGCTAACTGACTAACTGTCTTATCGGTTGATGGACTATCTGACTGACTGACTAATTAACTTCCTGACTGATGGACTAGCTGATCGATTGACTCATTACCTAATTGACTAACCGACAAGTTAACTGACTAACTATATAATTGACAAACTGACTAATTGACTAACTGATTGATTGACTAACTGACTGGTTGATTAGTTGATTGATTATCAATCTATTTATCTCTTCTGTCCGACCTTTTCCACATCGAAAGCTCCAAAAGCGCGCCAAAACAGGGGTGATTTGCGCATTTTCACTTGAAAATGCGCGTCTCGCCACAGCGGCGCACAAATTTTCGACATCGGAACTTCAAAAACTACTCCGAAGCTGTCGTGTTTTGTAGGAACTTCAAAAAGCACAAGAGAAGTCCAATGCCGGAGAGAAGGCCAAGAACGTAAAAAGGGAGGATGGCTGGCCAGGAAGCAGCGCCACAGTGAGCTGGACAACCTAGCCCAAACCAACTTGTGGAGGTACCAACCCTAATGAACTCCAAGATCTCAGAACCGCGGGCACCCCAACTTACCATCAGACTTGAGAAAGAAAGGGCATCGCCAATCATCCTTACTTGTCAACTTGTCATTTCAGTTAAATATTACATTGTCATTCCAGCACTGTGATGTGTTGGGATGTGTTCAAAATATTTTCACATAGATGCTGTATACTTCTTCTATAGCCCATACCTAGAAACGTGCACAAGCTAACGCTCACCCTCTTGTACTCCTTTGAATTTCTCTGTCGTTTCAAGATATGTGTTTGGTACGGAAGTCGTTGTCTGCGTTGCAGCGTTTTGCAACCACATCTTTGCGGAGCGCCTTCTGTCCACTTTGGCAAAGACGCAGAGTTTCGATCTTCGTAGAAACAGGTCGCATCTTTCAGTTGATACATGGCCTGGGGCAATCACCCATCAACCTTGCAAGAAAAAAACCTGGTGAAAGTTAGCTCATGACAGTAACAAATGACTTGTTTGAGAAAATTGCATTCAAAATTTGAGAACGGAAATTTGGGAACCTCTGCAGTGCCCCACCCCATGCCACGCACTGCGAGACATCCGAGGCACCTTGACCTTGGCATTCGGATGATGATCTCGGTAGACCAAGAGTTCTCCGTTGTCGATGATGAAACTTCTTTCCACCCTGCGATGCGAATCTTCGCACGAAATGTTGGAACGTAGAACAACTCGTATCACTAGCAGCATGCAAATTCCAATCTGAAACCGGAGGCACCAGGTACTACGGCAAGCTCGTAGGGCATAGAAATCGTGAGGGTATCATGAGGGCATCGCAAGACGATCAGAGAAACACAGCGCTGAACACTTTCGCTGCGGCGTTGCGCCACCCCCGGCAGAATTGTTCCGACGGAACACCGAGTGCATGTGTTACACGAAAGCAAGAGTTAAGACGATCAAAAGGACGATCAAAAGAGTTTGACATTTGTTAACACGCCCATGCACAACGACAAAAAAAAAGCATGGGCGATAAGCATTTTTCACGCGGTTCACAAGACACGCGGTCCAAATGTGTTCCTTTTCAAACCCACCTACAGACCCACACCCGACAACTCGAGACCGCCTCGAACAGCATGGCCGCTTTCTAGAAATCTTCATCAAAGTCTCTCCTTAGCGAAAACGGTTTTTTCAGAAACAATTCTCAAGGTCAAGTACCTTGCACACATCAGCTGTATCTCATCAACGACGTCAATTGCACTCTCAACCGGCCAACCGCGGCAAAGCGCCGAAACTCGCCGAAAACGTTGACATTCCTTGTATTTCTTTTGTCTCCTTTGTCCTAAACTCCTCCTAAACTCGCCTTTCCATTCCTCCATTCATCTCCGTCTGTGGTGTGACCGGGGCTCGTTTCTTGTCTCCTCGGTGCTGCACTACATTCTGGAGTTTTTTCTTCTTGGTTCCTGGCACAGGCATCCTTTATGCACCTATTCAGTATATGCATTTGACCTCCAGATTCAACTTTTGACCCAAATATTGGCACAATACACTGAGTCGAGTGAGTCGAATGAGTGGGCCGTGGAGATTTTGCCGTTTCACAAAGCACTGGACCACTGCAAGCAGCACCACAAGCACCTGCGATTGGGAATCTCGCATTTCCTGCTTGGAGCCGTTGGATCCGCTCCTGGCTCGAGAAGCTACGTATTGCACGTATTTCTCCTTCTGGAAATGTCCAGCAATCACCAACTCCCCTGACATTCCTGAATCTTCTGCCGTAATCCACAATTTGTTAGTTGAAATGAATCTGACATGTTCGTACTGTCTTCCTTTTGTCACCACTTTCAACGAGATGGTTGATCCTTCTAGTTTCATCACATTTCGTCTAGTTTTCATTTTGAATTTTGGAAAACTCGACGTTTTTCGTTTTTCAATTGCAGCGCTTCTCTGCTCCTGGATTTCTTCAATTTCTTGTGAAGCCGAATATGCGACAAGCTCTTTGGCTTCCATCAATCGAAGCTCCTCTGCCGCGATCATCATGGCCTGCCCCACGTCAGCCACAGCCATGTGCAATGGCTGATGTTAAAGTATCTTTGAATATGTTTAAACTCAACGGTTAACATGTTGAATATTAATACATATTGCATTGTTCTATGCAGATTCGTAGAGTTCGGGTAGCATGAGAACGCATACATCTGCATAGATCTGCATCTGCATAGATCTGCATGGGTCCGTCATGTACTGATACACCAATCTGTCCAAAAATGCTCTGCTACAACTGAAACATACTGAAACCCTAATAGAACTGGAGTACAAAATTGGTTTCAGAAATGTTGGGGAGCTACGAATGAATTCGGTGGTCCTTGGCGGAATGTGGCGAGAAAAAAATAACGTGCACAAATGAATTTTAAATTTTACCAGTTTCAATGTTGAAATGTGTATTTTTTTGTATTCCATTTTTTAACATTCTCCCTTTGCAACCAGTTTCAACCAGTTTCAAACATTTCAACAACTTCAACATCTTTCAACACCTTTCACTTGGATTTCTGTCGGGATGTCAGCTTGGACTTGAGCCAACTTGGAGCCAACGAAGCGCCCCGGTGTCTGCCCAACGTCCGCCTGCTTGACAGCTCTTTGATAAGACGCATCGCCCTGGGTGTCTTTCAGCCAGCCCTGCACTCTGTCAGAAATGTTCCACAAGGACGTCAAAATTCCACAAAACCAAAATCTCAAATGCTGTCGGACATGTAACATGACAGGTTGATCTTATGATGTCCACATATACTCCGCTTCTTAAAATCGGTCTTACATCCTCCTTAAATCCGTCTTACTTCCGCTTGATCATCCCTACTCAGGAACCGATGACTCAGCAATACTCGGTTTTCTGGTGCCGAACTCGGGGATTCGAAACTGAAAAACACACCAACACGAAGCAGGAAAAGCGTCTGGTGCATGCTAGTTCTCTCGCATTTCAAAGCACAACGGAACAAAGCAAAATGTGGTGAAGCAGATTGCTGCAATTTGGTGAAAATGACCAAGAGATTCGTTGAGATAGCCATTTCGCCCTTTGAAGGAAACAAAGTAAACTAGGTAAACTAAGTAAATTGAGCAAGCAAAGTGAGCGAAGTAAAGTTCTTCGTTCTGGGTGTGCTGACAACCCCTGACTCTATGATGTTCTATGATCTCAGTCTCACTCTTTCTTCTATTACTCTGAGCTCCATAGCGAATCGTGTTCTCAAAATGGTGGCATCCACAGCAATAGTAGGAACAGTAAGAACATGATCCTCTATGTCCCAAGCGCGGGTAAGTTCATGATGGCTCACCGGATGATTGGACACCACAAACCAAAGGCTCTCCACGGCCTTCTTGATCGTTCTTGCAGTAGTTGCATCGTTCGTAGTGATACGTTTTTCCTTCGAAAGCACGGGCGCTAGCCGGTCCTGCTGATAGATTGAAGTTTATTCAGCCTGTTCTTATCACAACATTCAAACTTCCTGCATGATGGCAGAGTGCATCGTTACCATGTCACCCTTTGCACTATCCCAAGTTTTGCCCGGAATTTGCACAAATCGAAAATGGAAAAACAAAGAAGATGTTTCATGAAGAACAAAAATTGCACAGACTACCTGACTTTCATCAACTATCGGCTATTGCCTGCCGTGGTGGTCGAAGATCCACCGGTCCCGCAATAGTTCCTGGGATGGTTCCAGTTTGCGTGCAAATGAGTGAACAGAGGTTGAACCAAAAAAATACAGTCTTTCCATCAGTAAACAAACGCATATACTCCAATGTCATTCGTTACATCATCAATGTCGTCAATGTCGTCGTCATCGTCACAACCATCACCATCATCATCATCATCATCGTCATCATCATCATCATCATCATCATCATCATCATCATCATCATCATCATCATCAAACCTCATCATTATCATCATCATCATCATCATCAACGTCATCATCGTGACCGTCATCATCGTCACAACCATCATCATCGTGATCATCATCATCATCATCATCATCATCATCATCATCATCATCATCATCATCATCATCATCATCATCATCGTAGTCATCATCGTCATCGTCATCATTGTCGTCATCGTCGTCATCGTCATCATCGTCTTTATCATCACCATCATCATCATCATCATCATCAGCAGCAGCAGCAGCAGCATCATCCTCGTCATCGTCCTGCTAACCTATTGCTGTCATTATCATTGTCCTCATTCACCTGGTCGTCACCTTCATCGTTGTGGTCATGTTCGTTTTCGTCACCATGATTCGATCTCAAAAGACAATCAACATGTCAGAAATCTTCACTTGTATGCAATTGGATACATTATCTTGTATCCTCTGAAATCCATTTTTGTCGTGCTTTTGTTAATCCTTCACTTGGGCTCATTTCCACGCACAGCCATTTTTGTGCCCAGAATCTCAGAGCAAGCGGCCTTTGCCCGCGCTCCATTGTCCCTTTTGGTCGCACGGCCCGTTTCAGGGACGTGCTCAACTTGAACCGTTCAAGTCACCAATGATAGCCAATGAAGTTCCCAAAAAAACGATACACTTTATGAACATTGTTTACGTCAATTTTGAAAGCTGTATGTACATCTTTGAAAATGTTGATACGATTTCAAACACCGAAGTGTAAAGCAAAAAAACTTCATCTATTTACATCTACAGTCTACATCTATACCTTACAGTACCATATTACCATATTAACATGCCAAATATGCGTCAGTGTCTCTTGCATAAGTGGCATGGATGAAGACCACAAATTTGGGACAACCAAGTCTTTCCAAAGCAAAGATTCCAGATATCCCACGCAAGACACTCTTACGTAGGAAAAAATGTTTCAAAACACAAAACAAAGAGAAAATGCAAAACACAAAACACAAAATGTTACTTCCAAGGAACTGGGTCCAAATTGTCTTTCCTAGCTTCCTGAGATACAACACCTCAAATTTTGACGTGGAAACTGCTGCAAGGATCCTGTTCTTGAAAACTGAATTCGATTCATTTTGCAACAGCGAGATACTGCACACTGCACACTGTACCCGGAGTTTTGCTCCCTTTGCCCACTGCTGGCCAAGATGATGGATGTGCACATCAAGCGCATCACTTTGCGTGATTTGAGCACAACATGACTCTTTGAACGCTCAAATTGAATTGTGCCTCCGGGCCCCCAAACAAGAACACGGCACACAAAGTAAATCAGCCAAACCCATCCAAATTTCTGTTCTAGGTCAGTTTTCATATGTCAAAAATCTCATGGTTTCAGCAAAAAATGCTTTCAACAACCGGGTGCAACTCTTTCCCGAAGCAAAATTCTATGCTCCATTTTTCGAGAGTCGGTCCAAATCAGGCATTCGATGAAACCTGCCAGCTCGACTCGCATGAAAGACCCCTTGGCTACGGACCAATGTGGACCAATTTTAGTCTGACAAAAGATCTCACATTGCCTCAAGATCTCAAAACTAAAAGTGACTAACACGTGCTCACAGTCAGAGCTGTTTAATCAGCATTGCCAACACTAAATGTTTGGAGCAACTGGCGGATACAAGGAAGAATGTATCCAGCACAAATTTCAAACTATGCGGCATGCGTGGAGTGCCTTTACTCAGACCCTGGCACACCTGTTATAGCTGCAACACCTGTTATAGCTGCTTATAAAATCACCTTTGTGGAGAGGAAAGCGGAGGCTGCCACGGCAACTTACGTTCATGTTGCCTGACATCCACAAGGGAAACCAGAAAAACTTACCAACTGCATCAACGCAGCGTTTGTTTCGAAGGCTTGGCACACTGCTTATCAGGTTTACCACGTGTGATTTCCACACTTTGGAACATAACCCGAACCCCTCTTCAAAGCACCAAATAATCACGGCAGCTCCACGGCTTTCGGCGGATGGGCTAGTGGGGCTTAATTGTTCAATTGTACAGTTTCGTTTAAGTTTCGTTTTTTTACACATTCAAGACTCTTCGGGGGAACAAGCACGGCTGGGGACAAGGGCTGCTTAGGACGCAGGGTGGGTTACATAAGAATTGGCTGAGTTTGGGATGCTGCTGCGCTACTCAATTGCACATGCAACCAATTTGCAGCGGAATGCATGCAAAAATTTGAATTGTTGACTCTTGTTTGTGCTGTGATTGGGGACAACCCTGCTAAAAATGGTGGCTGCGTCGTGCATCGTGACAAGCGAGAAAGGTCTAAGCTCGGAATGCTGCGACAACCCCTTGCAGTTCAAATGTCCTTCCTGAAGCTGGGGCGTCCACAGACCCGACATGAGTCTGTCAAATGCTCGTGTGTATACATGTATATAATACTACCCTATGAATCGTCAGCATGTATACAATGTAGCTGTGTATCTACCTGTTCAATGAATTCAGATTTATTGTAGACCCAAGCTGCTGGATAAAGTTTGCAGGGCTGCAATGCCACAAGGCCCACTTATGCCAAAATCTTCAATGCGGAGCGATGGGACCTGCCTGCCATAAGCATCCCGCGCCCAAGCGCGGCCAAATTCATCCCAAAACACGGCTCCCTCAGCCTCAGCATCTAAGCATTTCGGCTTGGCATCTCCAAGGACTCCATGCAAAGATCTACCAAGATCAACAATGGTAACATGATAAATTTCGAAATTTCAACAAAAATACATACATGTGAATTTAAATACGGAAAATTGCAGAACTATAAGGGCGCCGCGCGTTTTCCGCGCCCCCGAAATTTGCATGATTTGCAAAATTGGTTTAAGCAGTTGATATTATTATTGCAACTGCCAATTTAAATTCGTATAGTACAACATGTTACATGAGAGATTGGACTGCCTTCTTTCATTGAAACAGTTCATGGGATTAGATCAGCACCCCACAGATCTTTCACTTTGCACAAAGTTTTTGAAAGGTTACTAAATGAAAACAAAGAAAAGTAACGGAAAAATAAAGTTGAGACTGTCCCGTCCGGTAATCACTGAGGGTGCCCGAAATATCTCTGAAGTAATTTGTGAGTTCCATGATGTTGTTTTGCAATTTGTGATATTGATTTAAGTACTGAAAACATGCAAACATGGATTCCTGATATTTATGTAGACTAGTGAAAATCTTGAAGAAAATTCACTGAAATGTATTGAAATTGAGTGAATGCATGTCTGAAATTTATTGAGCCCGATTATTACTCGTGAAATTTCACTAAATTCCACTATATAAATTCACCAAAACCCGGTAAATTTTCTATAATTTGTTCACCTGAAATTAAGCAAACNAGACTGTTTGGAAAACATTGCTGTTTTTGTTTGTGTTGGTTTTTTGTTTTTTTGTTTTTTGGTTTTAATGTAAATAATGTTTATAAACAACGGTGTTTATAAACATCCTTTTTTGCAATGTTGCAATGCAGATGCAGTAGACTTGAATTCACAGAAATTGTCTAGATGATGAAATCCAAGTATATTTCATGTTTTTGTCAATTAAGTTAACAACATGAAACTTGTTGATCTTTAAGAAAAACTATAACTCAGTAACATTTTACCAGACTCCCCAAATCTTGGGGCCCGGAAAACGCACCGAACCCAGATACAGAAGTATAAAAATATATATTATAAATATAAATGTTTAAAAAATCTCCCACGAGCATTTTCCCAAACTTTGCACAGGGCAATGTTTAATTTGCAACCCGTTGAAATCGTTGCTGCAGTGTCAGGCCAGAAAACACACAGCAGCCATCTTTTTTAACATAAAGAGCTTAATTGCTAGGCAGATGTTTGTGAAGCAAAAAAAGAATATTTACCAGCCAAAGATGGCATGTTCCTTGCATCCAAATCATGGTAGCGGAATTGTTTGGGAATTTTTCCTTTTTTAAGATTGTTTTTCTGTTGTTTGGGGGTGGTTTTAGGGCTGTCCAGGCTTCTGGGAAAACATAACGGTGAAATACTGGTTTCGTGGTTGTTCAGTTTTTGTTTGCTTGCGGATGGTTTTGGGGCTGTCCAGGCCCCTTTCACGGGAAACTCTGTTCTCTGCGTTTGCGCGTTTGTTTTGGGACTTGTTTTTCCTTTCTGTGGTTGGGGGCGGGTTGTTGGGGCTGTCCAGGCTCCTTTCTGGGGAAAGCAGTGGTAAAATGCAGGTTTCCAACTTCTGTAAAAGGCAGGTTTTCACGTTCATGTCGGTTTTGTGTGCGTGTGTGTATTCATGTATGTTTGTGTGTGTGGACCGTCTGAATAGACGTAAAACCTCTTTCACCATATCTCAATTTTGCAGGGGGTGCAAGCAGCACATTCAGTCTTGTACCAACGAAGACACTGAATGATGCTGGTGATATCACGACTGATCATCGTGACGTACCTGCTTTTCGAGAATGCAATGCACATGGTGATCGATGTTAAAACAGGTTTTGTTTGGTTCTTTCTCCTTTTTGGCAAGCTGTTTGCTTTACCATCAGGAACATCTTCTGTCATGACTTTGGCACGTGATGCCTTGGTTTTTGTTAAAGTGTGTAACCTGTGGCGGGTGTCCGACAAGGTGCCACAGGGCTGGGGCCTGGTCTCTATGCAACTCCTGTCTAGGAGAACGCCTGACCTATGAAACTGACCCTGAATGTCGAATTTACAAACTTTAATTGGTAATTCGTCTAAGTATGACTGACAGCCGTGGCATGTTTATTGGCATGTTTATTGGCATGTTTATTCAGTGCTACTTCTGGTTGCGCTGTTTCCACTGAAGCTTTGAGAACTCCAAACATGATCCTTTCGAAACATGTTAGATGTGCATTAATTCGCTGGAAACTGAAAGCCGTCAATAGTCTAATCCGAATGTGGCAGGACGGCATGTTTATTGGCATGTTTATTGGCATGTTTATTCAGTGCTACTTCTGGTTGCGCTGTTTCCGCTGAAGCTTTGAGAACTCCAAACATGATCCTTTAAGAATTCGAAACATGTTAGATGTGCATTAATTCGCTGGAAACTGAAAGCCGTCAATAGTCTAATCCGAATGTGGCAGGGCCTCGAGCCTTTCAGGAAAACTGCACATGTCGTGATTGAAGTTTGTTCCTGCAGGTTTTTTCCCGCAGTGCCTGGACGCTTTGTTACGTAGCTGGCATGCGGGGGTTACAGTGCCTGGACACAAGGTGTGTAGCTGGCATGTAACCGAACGTGCTACGCCATTCCGTCGGTCTGGCATGGATCATTTTCGTGGGCCGGACCCTTGCCCACTGGTGGCAGTGCATGGACACCGTCGTGTGTAGCTTGCTTGCCACTTAGTCCACTTTCAGTAGTGCCTGGACACTTTGCTGTGTAGCTGGCTTACTTCAACACCCGGCTTCTGCCGGGTGTGTGTGTGTGGACCGTCTGAATAGACGTAAAACCTCTTTCACCATATCTCAATTTTGCAGGGGGTGCAAGCAGCACATTCAGTCTTGCACCAACGAAGACACTGAATGATGCTGGTGATATCACGACTGATCATCGTGACGTACCTGCTTTTCGAGAATGCAATGCACATGGTGATCGATGTTAAAACAGGTTTTGTTTGGTTCTTTCTCCTTTTTGGCAAGCTGTTTGCTTTACCATCAGGAACATCTTCTGTCATGCTGGCCATCTCCTCTGGTTTCTCAGCTTGAGACCACTGCAAAATGTCACTGCGAGTGAGAGGAACTTCCAAGACAAAACATTGGTCATGATTACAGTCTAAAGGTTCTTGAAGAAAGGGAAGGCCATCTTCAGCTAACAAGATGTCTCCGGAAGGTTCTGGCCTAGATTCAACGACCCAATCAAGAAGTTGTTCCTGATGAGAATGACATTCAATGGGATGACAATGCAGAACACTTCCTACCAACAATTCATCATCAGTGTCTAAATCCAATGGTGGAGGTGCTGCTGGGGCTTCAGGAATCTGATCAACTGACGAAGGAATTCCAGGAAGAGGAACAGGTTGATTCGGAGGCACAGGTGGATCTTGATCTTCATTAGGCGCTGTCTCACTCTCAGGTTGAAGTCCGGTGGAAGGATTCACTGATGTGAGAGAATTCGGTGTTGTCGGAACATAATCTGGAGAAGGGTACGATTCATGATGAACTCCGGAATCAATTACTTGTTCAGGGGTGGGCTCTCTCTCTGGATTTCTTAGTGCCTCTGGCGGGGGTAACCTATCAACATCGACTTGACTGTTCCATTCTCTAAGTGAAGCTGGCCTCAAGCTTTCAGGAGCGCATCTTATCAAACGGTCGGCGTGTGAGACCCACACTATGGAAAGTCCTTCTTGGCATATCACTGTGGCTGGTCCATGCCAGCGTCCTGCCTCTTGACGATTGGCTTTTGTCTTCCTATGCCAGTACATTACAACTTGACCCTTCTGGTATGGACCCCGCATTGGACATGACTTACGAAGAAGGGCTCTACGGAAGGCTTGATCATTGTCAGTGTGTAAAAAGGCCTGACGAGCTCGTGCTCTCATATCCAGTGAGTGTCGAAACTTCTCACTAGCCAAATCACTGCCAAGGGCCAATGAATGTGACGCACTGTCTTCATCACTTGTGAGGGAAGCAGGT
This sequence comes from Breviolum minutum Mf 1.05b.01, assembly GCA_000507305.1. Taxonomy (NCBI): domain Eukaryota; class Dinophyceae; order Suessiales; family Symbiodiniaceae; genus Breviolum; species Breviolum minutum. The sequence continues at coordinate 44,027 of DF242112.1, read as the reverse complement.
AATCTGGTCGATTTGCCTAGAACAATTTGTTCAGGAGAATAACCGCCGTTTTGGATTAGTGCGTTCTTGGCTTGGAAACAGGCTTGAAGGATCACATCAAATTCTTGTATGTTCTCAATGGGCCATTCAGTGTCATATCTGATCAACATACGCTTGAGGATTTGACCATGACGTTCAACACGACCCTTTTGCCAAGCTTCAGTTGACATGCGAGGAATGGTGCCCCATGCCTGCAGTTGATCCAGCCATTGATCCGCACGAAACTGGCCAGCTGGGTCACTGTACACAGCGACCGGGTTCCCTGCCCAACTATGCCAGAATTGAGTCCACGTGGGTACGTGTTCAACATGTCTATTGTCAAGACGTCTACCAAGATGGAACAAGGAAGCTTCATCAATACAGTGGAACACGTGCACTTGGAATCCTTTACGACCAGTCCAGTAGAAACCATCAATTCCGACAAGTTCATTAAATTCTTTGGCATCATGGATTTGCGATGGACGTTGATGTTTGGTATGAGTCGACTCAACGCAGGTGTCACACACAAATTCTCGAGATGCAGCAACAATGTGGGGTGAGGCTCCTAGGGCTTCCAAATGTTTGGCTAACTTCTGTGGGTCAGGATGTCCCAGGTTCTTATGCAACTTCACCAGATCTTGTTTCTCTTGGGGTGTCAGATTACGATACAATGGACCATGTAATGGCACAGGCGGAGGAGCCCAACCTTCAGGAATTTCAGTAGTCCTTCTACTGACATCAAAACTCCTTGGATCTGCACGACTAGCCGAAGGTGGTTCTTCGGAAGGAGCATCAGGGCTAGCTTCAGGAAGTCTAACTGTCGGTGTTTCCTGCTTAGTCCCGAAAGCCGTCAACATTATTTTGCTGGGCACATGACTTCTTATTCTGCGGGATCTAGTCATCTTATGCCAATCTTCGATATCAGTTTCATGAATCTCACCAGTTTGTCTATGTATACTGATGGTCTTTCTTAAAGGAAACTGATGTGACACAGGTGCCCCAACGGGTACTTGAAGTCTTTCAGTTCCCCGGCAAACGAAAAGGCTTTCGACACACAAAGTAGGAAGCATCTTTTGGAACTCACGGAAAAGTTCAGAAGATACTTCGATCTTCAGATTCCCAACACGAGGTGCAATCCGGGCAGCCAAGTTAAAAATTGAAGGCCACGAGACGCTTTGTTCAACCTCTGGAAGATTTGATCTTGCGGAAACACCTACTGGCTCTACGGAATCATCAGGCATGTTCAAAAATTCTGGATGACCGTTATCAGGGTAATCTTGATTACGTTCAGTTTCCACAGACGTGGATTCTGGGTCCAGTTCAATGGTGCCTGAAGGTGGTGCACGAAGTCTAAACCTTTTATTGGGTTCCCCAGTAAATCGAAGTCTCTTGGGGGGTCTTTCATCTTCACTATCATGGTTGACAGAGGCATCAGTGGGTGAGTTCATTGCAGAATGATCTCTGTTACAAATCAACTTGGCGATTCGATCAGCAAAACCTCGACAGTAAGTGGCACAAATGAGTGACACTCGATGGGACTTTCCAGCAATGTTGAAACTTCCTTCAATGCGTTGATGTTCGCGCTGTCCACGACATTTGACGAAGTTCAGACTTTGAAAAATGGCTTGTGAAGTCGTGTACACTTGACTGCTCTTACGAATGAACCGGTTAGATTTTGGAATTTTCAATCCAAATTGACACATGTCGAAAACAGCTCGAAGAGTCACCTTGGTGATCGGCTGGAACTCTGGCAGATATATCATGTTCGACCCGAGGGGTTGCTCAAGATGAAAGTGACGATTCAATCGATTCTGGTAGTCACAAATCCTAGCACAAAGACGAACATGTGGCAATTGTTCACATTGTTTTTGCTGAATATCATCAAACATGGAAGTACTTTTGAACATGTTGAGACGATTCCAACCTCCCCATGGGCCACATTCGGGAGCCATCCAGATATGTTCAGGTTGGTATTTCTCAATCACATTCCATAGTTTCTGTCGACCGTAGATGGTGGACAAATCACCGTCGGCTCGAGTAAAACGAATGGCCTTTAAACCCATACGATTCACAGCTTCAGTCAAAGGGCTATGTTCTCCAGCATAAATTTCCAAGAGAGTAATGGATCGAACATTGGACTCGCTTCGGGCACTCTTCACAAACGATTGATCCAATATTTCTTCAGCCTTGCAAATGCTGGCTTCCAAACCTTTATCAATTTTCTTGAAACGACGACTGAAGTTGGTTGGCCTATTCAGTTTTATACGAACATCTTGCATGTTAGACACTGTCATGATTGGATCATTCAGGCATTGCGAGAGAGAAACATCTGGCCGAATCTGACAAAGTCTTGTTGATCCGGTGGAAGCGAGTTGAATCGGGCTTGACACCAAGTTAGATACCCAGGATCCAGAGTCATGGCCTGCGCAAAGGATTTTCCCTTGTGCTTCTTTCCCCAAGTGATGATCCTTTGACCCCATTCTTGAAGAGTCAACGTCGATGGCGCATTGGCCACTGCTAGGGCCTGGCTCACAGGTCGAGTGGTTCGAGGTGCCGTAGGTGGAGCTGCATTCGCCAACATTGCAATGTGAGGAGGGTCCAGGACTTCTTCGGGATGAAAACCTTGGTCGATCAAGAAGTTCTCCTCCTCCAACTCGGCCAATGTCCATTCTACACTTGCTGCAATGGACCCCGTAGGAGTTCGGGTCACCGTGACTGGTGGATTGATCCTCGATGTCGGGACTGGTCCAGTCCTTGTTGTGCTGGAGGTTGCCAGAGGTGGTGACATTGTCATTCCAGAGGGCACACTTGCCGCCATCAGTCGTTCTCGACGTTGACCTTGTTCCTTCCAACAGGTTGCGTTGATTCTGAAGTTCGGTCATCACTTGTGAGAGCTGTTGACTCGTCTCTGGGCTTTCCAACGAATTGATCTCGGTCTCCACATTGGGCTGTTCCAGCTGACTGACCATGACTTGTAGCAGCAGGGTTAGCAGTTGGATGGTTGCTTCGGCAATGGATTTGAAGGAAGCAACGAAGGCCGGCATGCTTCACAAATTGGGCACTTGGTGTTGTCAGTAGCTACGGCAACACTCGAAACATGTTGTGAAACTCGGGTCTTCATGTTATCTATGTTCTTTGAACCCCTATCATCAACTTCCCCTTGATGATTAACTTCCCCAACATAGGCATGAAACTCTTCTTTATGAAACGACTTGTCATGGTCCGAACATGGGTGACACAAAGATCCGATATCCAGGAGATATAGATCAGTGGGACCAACAGCCAACTTGATTTCTTGGGGAGACATTTTATGAAGAATACAAGAATCCCGTACTGTATTCAAAACACCACCCAACGACTTGAAGGCTCTTTTGGAAAACAAAAAGGGGGTGGAACCAGGAACAACTTCAACGGCAAGCCACAGCGGTTTGGAATCTTCCCTTTGCAGAGGAAAGTGGATTCTATATTCACTAGTCAAGTACTGATTATTGCCAAAACGAAACTTGACTTGACTCTTGGTTTTCTTCAATTTACACACAACAGAATCCAAAAGCTGGGACTGCAAATCCTTCAGGGTTTTCTCTCCGATGATGCAACGACTGGCTCCGGTGTCTAAGATGGCGTGAGTGCCAAAATGGTCACACGCCACAAATGCACCTTCCTTGGAATCATCAACTTTCAGAAAGGCTGGTCGTTCAAAACGAAACATCGGATGCACCATAGTGGACGCTTCACGGCTCCTCCTGTCAGACAAATGGCAATCAGGTTTTTTGGGTTCCTTCAGTGGGTCAGCTTTATTATCAATGGGCTCATGAGAAGGTCTTTGAACACTATGTTTATCATCAAGCCTATGATCTTGGACGAAACGATGCATGCGGTCAGCTAACGAGTTATTACGGCATCGATCAAACACAGGAAAAGACACAAAGGCAGCCTCAACTTCAACCTGAAAACTTACGTGTCCAAGGTCCTCATCAGGTTCAAACTCGGTCACTTCAGCGAAGGTGTCATCAAAGGCGGGTTCCGAGCACATCTCAAAAGGACCAACTGCGACTGCAATGTTTGCTGAATCATGAGACTAGGCCTCTTTGTCCTGGCGTCGTGGACATTCAGCCTTCCAGTGGCCAAGTTCATTGCAGATGCGGCAGCGGCTTCGAGCGATTCTGGAAAGGAGGCTGTCCTTTCCTTTGTTCTTGCCCTTGCCTCTACCTTTTGACTTGAACGATCGAGCACCACCTTTGACTGGCCAGAAACCCCTCGTTCGACGTTTCTCTTGCAAACGAGTACGGGCTTCCAGATATGTCACCATAGCATCGTACATCTCCGGTGTCTCTTGCATGAACTCTTCCAGTTCAGATTCAAAAGCACTGACCGTCATGGCATCGGCATCCTCTTGCGCAACCAAAGCCTCGATGAATTCCGGCTCCAACTCAGCCGTGTCGCCATCTTCCGAGATGGCATGAAAGGCTCGTTCGGACCAGGATTCAGTGGAAGCCACGGCATTATCAAGGCCTGAGGGTTCTACCATGTTGATGTCGTAGACCTTTGTCTTGCTAGCAACCTTTCCAGATTGAAACTCATTGAAGAACTTGCTACCCAGAAGTCTGAAAGATCTCACTACCGGCTTGTATTCTAAGGATCCACTGTGCTCTAACAGGATCTTCTTCTTGTCCTCCGGTGGCAGCGTCGATTGACGGAGAAGAATGTATGCCTGAACTTCTTCAAGCGTCGTTCCTCTGCTGATCAATTCAGTGAAATTGGCTTCAAATCGGGCTAAGTAACTGTCATGGCTCTCATCAGAACGTTGAAGTGTGCCATACAGAGATTTCTCCAAGAATTCGTAACGTTCTTCAAGTTCCGTAGAGCCCCAAGATCCACCAATCGCGTCAACCAGCAAAGCTATGCCCGAAGTGCTTTTCACACGCAGCTTCTCCGGATCCAACCTTGCCACCTTCTTGAAAGCACTGCCCTCCACCAGCAGTGCTGCTCGTGGAGCTAGTTGCTCCAAGTGTTCCTTGGGCCATAGTGATGCAAGAAAGCGAAGCTTCTGCACATACTCCTGGACGTTGGTAGTGCCTGGAACAAATTTGGGTATGCTGTTCCAAGGCGGTTGTGGTCCCGTGCCAGGATTGTCATCAGATGCTGTAGCGCCTTGCATCTCAACTCAAAATTGTAGATACCGAAATCCGGTGGTCCGAAGACTCGTTTCCCCCAAAAGAAATTTCGCAGGTCCCCAGATTCCGTCTCTTGCAACTATCCCGGATAGTTGGAGCCTCCTGGCTCCGCTACCAATGTGAAAGTCGAAGGAAACTCTCAGATGGTAAAATCCACTGTTGAAAGACTGACCCTGTCAGATGAAGGAAAAGAATGAAACCCTGTTTCACCAGAAAGATCCGCTGCCCCGCAGCAAATGGTCGCCACACCAGTTTTCACCAAGCCATACGCTGTCCACAGCGAAAAGTCCTCAACCCGCCCACCACGGCTTGGACCCTGAAAGATGGCCATCGGATCACGTCAAGGTTCACATCTATTGGAAATCACAGTATGTATGTATGTATGTATGTATGTATGTATGTATGTATGTATGTATGTATGTATGTATGTATGTATGTATGTACGTATGTATGTATGTATGTATGTATCAAACGTACAAAGATGTCCTCAAGCCAGGCAAAAGCCAGGGGTCAAAAACATACCGCCTACAGCAGCCTATTGTTGCCCAAGTGTTTGTCTGAAGCTAAGGTCCAGAACGGGAGAGCCTGCAGAACGCTCGATGCTGCGATTCCGGTAAAAGCTGTAGAGCAAGATCACCTCGACTGCGACAGGGACAGGCAGCTGAGTGCAGGCATCCAGTCACATTGGTCGCATTCCCTGCGTAGCGTACAAGCACCGCAAATGAAGCATAAGAAACATAAGAAGCATACAGAGCATGAAGAACACTAGCAGGATTGTAAAACTCAGACAGATGTAATATGATATGTAACAAACGTATGACATAAAGTCAAAGATTGTGGTTGAAGTCAAACCAGAACTCCTGGTTTAATTGTTTCACCGTTTCAGAAATTGTGTTTGTCTGTCTGTCTGTGTGCGTGCAAGCTTAGGCATGTAAAGTCTTGATGTGAGAGCCGAGGTCCTGAAGAGGATGATATGCCAAAGTTTGCTTTCAACAAAGTCATGATATGGAATGGCATGGAATGGCCGGATCTGCAAGATACAGACAAAAAACAATAGATAGAGTCGTCTTCCGATCAAACGAAACTCCCCAAAGACATCACGGTTGTAAGAGAAAATACTTAAACACATTCACTTCCATCGGACGAGAGTGTCATATGCGTTCGTGCACTAAAGCATTGGACCAAGAACAAGACTGCAAAGCAGACAATGGAGAAAGTACAATGTCAGAACCAAATTGAGAGGGTCTACGGTCTACAGCCTAAACTGCTTAAACGTTAACCAACAAACCTAAACCTTGTCAAAGCTTACTAAAGCTCACTGAAGCTTGAGACTGTCATGAAACATCATCAGCTCGGCTTCAGACAGTCCAAATGGGCAACAGCAGTGGAACGAAGCGGAACAAGCTTTCCGACAAACCTCCCAGGACTGTGTCGACTGCGCTGACTATGTCGACTGCATTTAGCTGGGAACATCTTTATCTGAGAAAATCCTTGGAAAAAAAGATGAACTGGGAAGTTGGCGCACACATGAATAGACTTGAATCGACAGGTGCGTTCGGCAAAACTGCCGTGTCTTGACACAGAAGAAAAGGAATGCGCCGTCAGATATATACTGACTGAGTTAAAGGATTCGGCAAAAACCATTGTCGGCAAGCTTGCAACAATTTCTCGGCAAATTCGTGTATTCTACATCTGGACAGAGTCGGCAAATTCGTGTCAAATCACTCGACTTGGCCGAGAACACTACGACACTGAGGCTGCAGCTTCTGTGATATCGTGATGCATTGAACCTCAGTGAAAAGCGGAAACTCCTCCAAGGTTCCAGTTCAACGGAGGCACCGTTTTTGTTACACTTCATGAGGTTCTTCATGTTTTTACATTCAATTTACACTGAAGAAAAACAAAATGCACAAGCAAACTTGAAACAAACAAGAAAACTCGGTCGTGTCTGCATCACATGTGCAACCACGTCCGAGAACAGCATTTGTCGCTTTTCTGATTGAGCAAATGTCAGTATCATCCAAAATCTCTATACTCCAGGGGTCCCATCAAAATGGGTGCGAATTTAATTATCTAATTTTTTGGGTACGTTTGATATTGTTTTCGGTAAGCCATAAGGCAGCAAAGCCAACTTCGCCGGAAAAAAATTATGCCACTTCAACCTCGAGTTTTCAATTCTTAGCAAAAATTGGAAAAATGTTGTTCCCTTCAAGAAAACGTGAGGGAAAGAGTGAAATCATCATTGTTGAGTGTAGTATTTTCGTAGTAGTTCCTATCGTTAAAGCTGGCTGCATTCAAAACGATTGCCCAGATTCTCGCGCCGCTAAGAGTCTTCATTTTGGGAAGCTGTCCGACAGACTTAATTTGTGAAGCCTTCACCTTCAGACCCTTTGCTGCACTTGGAACCTTTCTGGGCTAGGGCGGCTATGGCGGCTATGCAGAGACACGGTGTTTCTTTAAACAAATACCCAATTGCCTTATCTCGCTACCACTCCATGCACTTCGAGTCCAAGTACCTTAAAGAATTGTAAAAAAAATTCAAAGCATTGATTGCCCCTGGCACGAATTCTAAACGCTCTGTAGACATTACCACTTTCACCGAGAGGCTGCATAAAGAATTGTTCTTCAGCACGACGACGAAGTTCCTGCGTTTTGTCAAACTTTAGTGCAAAACAAAATGACAGGAAAAAATCATTTTATTGAAAACACAATTGGTATCAAATTCAAAACAACACTTTTAAAAACACGTTTTGTTTTAAATTGGCAGGGTGTGCCCCGAGTAGGTTGGAACAGTTCGGGTTCGGCTCGCAGTCAGTTAATGTTCTGTTGTATCCCGGCAAGGTTGCGAGTTCAGTTTGAGTTCGCGATCGCTTCCTGTGTTCACGTGGTGTTGTGTTGGGGGTGGTCGGATTCCGTTTGATGTCGGTCAAGTTCAGTTCGAGTGTGGTCGAATTCTTTTTGAATATTGATTGTAGTGGCCATCGCGATAGTTAGTACTGGCAATCTTAGTATCAATAGAAGCAGCAGGAGAAGTAATCATGGTCGTGGTAGTAAAGCAGTAGTAGCAGTAGTAGTAGTAGTAGTAAAAGTAGTAGTAGTAGCAGTAGTAGTAGTAGTAGTAGTGGGAGTAGTAGTAGGAGTAGTAGTAGGAGTAGGAGTAGTAGTAGTTGTTGTTGTTGTTGTTGTTGTTGTAGTCGTAGTAATACTAATAATAGTAGTGGTAGTAGCAGTAGTTGTACTAGTAGCACTAGTATTGGCATTAGTTACATTAAAAGTATCAGTAGTACTAGTAGTTTAAGAAGAATAAGTAGTACAACTACGATTAGCAATAGAGGTAGTTGCAGTAGTCGTGGTAGTAAAAGTAAAAGTCGTGCTAGTAGTAGTAAAAGTAGCATCAATAAAAACTAGTAAAGTAGTGGTAGGAGAAGTAGGAGTCAAACGAGTAGCAGCAGAATTGTTAAAGCCATACTCTGAGCAAAAAAATAGCAATAGCAGTAAGAGTTGCAGTAAGGGTAGTAGTAAAAAAATTGTAATAGAAGTAGACATAGGAATAGGAACAGGAGAAAGAGTAGTAGTAACAATGGTACTCGCTCATTTACAAATGGTAATACAACAGTTGCATATGAGGAAGAAAGATCATTTGCTGTATGATAAATCTTCAACAGAAACACATTGTTTTCTCACATGGTGTTTATCAATTGAAATGGTGTTTATCGCTTGAAATTGTTGATAATGTTTATCACTTGCAATCATCTCCTGGGAGGACTCCACACCATTGTATGATATAGGCTCTTTGGGAGGACAACACAAAACATGCACCCCAACAGGAGCATTTCCTTATCAGCCCCACAACACACAACTCTGAAACATATGAGACATGTGTCCAAAAACAACAAATACTAAACATGTATCCCTGCATACCCCCCCGATATGGACCCTCCCACCAATCTGCACTCCACCTGTGACAAATAAAAACATTTTTGAGGAAAAATCAAAAGTGGAAAAACTTTTGAGAAAATTTGAGATAATTTTCCGCGATTGCCAATACATAAAAATGTATCCTGAAATAATTTGAAATAATTTGATATTTTTCCACAAAAACTTCCAATACTAAAAAATGTATCCGACAGACCCCCCCCATCTGGCACCCCCTGCACTTTTGAGAAATTTGAAAAATTTTCAGATAATTTTCTCCAACATACCGCCAATACAAAACATGTATTCACCAAAACACAAATGTATCCGACAGACCCCCCGCATCTGGACCCCCCCCCCGCATCTGGAACCCCACCCAATCTGGACACCACATCTGTGAGTCTGTTACATTTGAAAAGCGATACAACTAAGATTAATAATAGCATCAATGAGAGTGGTAGTAGCAATAGTAGTTCTGGTACCAATAAAACTGGTAGTACAAGCAGTAGAAGTAGAAGTAATACGAAGAGTAACGTCTTGATAGAAATAGCATCAGCAAAAATAGTAGTAGCAGTGAAAATAGAAGCAATAGTAGAAGCAATAAGTAAAGCAGTCATGGAAGCATTTTGAACATGGTACTAATAGACATAGAGGTAAAAAAATTTGACCAAGAAGTACTAAAAGTACTAGTAGTACTAGTAGCACTAGAAGTAGTAATAATAGTAGTAGCGGTAGAAGTAATAATAGTTATAGAAGTTTGAATAGTGATAATAGTTTTGGTTTTCGTACTTGTATAAGTAGTAGGGAGCCGATGTTGCTAAGGAAAACGTATAAAGGGCGACAAATGGCCTCCCAGTTGCATTTTCTTGACCTGAGGCGAACCTTGCAGGTTCCATCCGTTTGGGTTGTGCAACGCATCGGTTCCTGCAGTTCGAATTGTCTTTGCTCCTCATTGGTCCCCAAGTTCATTTTCTGTTGGATGTTCGGGGGAATTCAGAGCCCCTTCCAGGTTTGGTTCGAGGGCACGCTCAGGCTTGGCAAGCTAGCGCGCAACATTGCGGCTCCCTACATGTACAAAAAAATCACAATGAAATACAATGCTAGCCTGCCAGTCAGTGGCAGAAAACAAAACATTTCAAGCCAAACTGGTTGAAGCAAAACTTTGAGCGTCAAGAGCCAAGATTTAGTTCCACCGTCGTTCAATGTTGCTTCGTCGCAACACCTAGCCACTGATTAAAAAGGTAGCGAAGACTGCGCAAGACTGTCCACACGAGCTGTCTATACCAAATGCATTCAAAGACCCCGACTGCAGTTGGACACTGCCACCATCTTCGCCAACGATGATGATAGTAGTGAAAATGAAGGTGAAAAAGGCGACGATAACGACAATTCCGACGCAGGTGATCGTATGAAACACTATGGAGATACTGCATGACGACTGCGCACCGAAAAATGCTTGAAACCATCCTCTTGCTGCTCAAGGCTCTTCGCTGCAATAGCCTGTATGAAAAGAATCAACATCTTAGTCACTTTGACCTCCAAACTGTACTCTTCTTCACTTTCCTCACGTTCACTGTTCCTTCTTCTCCGTCCTCGTCATCTTCTTTCCAAGTCTCCTCAGGTCTTTTGAAAATCAAACTTCATTGTCTTTCATGGTCTCTTTGGTCTTCTTCATACCAAGGTCTCGTCCAACTTGTTCTCCTCCATTGCCCAAATCCACACAGACCATCAAGCAGAGCCGGTATTACTTGGAGTCCTTTCTCCTCTGCTTGCTGTTGAAGTCGCAATTGTCCTCCATCAATGTGCCCCAACCGTCTAGCAACCTCTCCTCACAGCCAAACATCTAGCTGCTGAATTGTCCAGCATAAGCCCTCAAAGCATACCCGTACCCATGCCATACTGCACGAATCTTCTCATTCCCCGCAACGCTATCTGTATGGCCTCCTTCAGGAAACTTCCTAGCAACGCGATTGCAACAACAGGTCCGGTCTGTCCTTGGCCTGGTACATTGCATCTAACAATGCTCCTGTACCTCGTAGCTGTCACTTCTAGCAGGTCCTCCGTGTTGTCTGGCTCCATCGCTGTCAATGTAGGCCTGGGCTTTGGCTGGGTCGTAGGCAAAACGCCTGCAAACTGCACCATTTTCGTCGCGTCTCGTGTCTCTACAAAATGCGATTGGCCTGTCATCCCCCAGCAAATGCTGCCTCAGCAGAAAACCCAAATCCTCTGTGTCTCTGGCTTCGTAATCAACTCATGAAGTGTCTGTGTAGATGTGCTAGAAATCGAGTCGTGTAGCAGAGTGGATCTCAGGACTTTCATGTTGCAAATCTCAACCTCTGTCTCCTCAAGCTCCTTCTTCGCAGTGTCCACAAAATGCTGCAGTACCGTCAGGAAAGCATCCTTCACGCCCAGTTCACAAAGTATTTTGTTGCGGCGAAAGTCCTGCGTTGCTGTTCACTGTAGCAAAAGCGTCATTGCGGTCTGAGTAGATGTTTCTGTCAGCCTCCAACCAACGGTATTCACGTGCCACCAATCATGACTTTCTTAGGCGCCAATCCTCTCTTCCAGGTTCTCACAAACTTCTCAACAACCAGCTCAGGCAAGGCCACGGCTGAATGGGATAGGGCCCTGTCCGAAGTGCCCTCCGCCAGAGTGTCCACTGGCTTCTTCGGAGTCCGCTACCACAAGCGGCTTTTTCCAAACAGCACTTGAGCCCTGTATAGCGTCGATGTTGCGCATCTTTTGTGCAATGGCTGCTAAACATGTTGCTAAGAAAGCACGATTGGACTCACAATTCCGGATCAAAAACGAAGATGAAAATGCGACTATGAAAAGCACATGAACGGATTTCTAGTGATGTCTACCTTTTGCTTCCCTGCATCCGGAGCCTCGTGCTCTTGTCGCACGCGCCGTGCCTCCTATAAGGGAAACCCCGTCAAGAATGGGGAAACCCGTTTTGCTGGTGTAATTTGTTGTTGCAATTTCTTCGCAGAATTTCGTCCGTCGCATTGCTTGTCTCAGAAAAAGAATCATGCAAGAAATCAGGACATCCAAAGAAGTTAATATGTCGTTTGCATTGTCTCAACTATCTCATGAAGCCCCTCATTCCCTCACAGTGTTACATGTAAGGTGTGATTATGATTCACATACGGGCATGGGCCAGGTCCATCAATGCCTCCGGAGGCAGACTGAGGTGGAGGGTTTGTCACTTGTCTTCACGTGCATGGCGTTGACATGAAATATCTTAACCAGTCATGCAACATAGTCACCCTCAAAGGCTCAGGTTTAAAAAGGCAATTTCCAAAGCTAGCATCGTTCCCTGGACAACAGCATCGCAATCTCGGGCTCTTTCCAAGTGAAAGCAACCATTCGAAAACATTCTACCTTGCAATTATAAAGGCTGTACAACTCCAAGCAACCTCACAAAACCAAAGTTCACAGAGCCTCATGCGTGAATTGGAAACCGGCCCTCGCTTGGGCACCTGGCCAAATTGATCACTGGTCAGCGATCACTGTGTCATGAATGTATGTCATGTATGTACGTCATGTATGTATGTTAGGTCAGGCGAGGTCAGGTCATGTCATGTCATGTATGTAATGCATGTATCTATCTTTCTAGCTACCTATCTAACGATCTATCTATGTATGCATGGATGCATGTACGTATGTATACATGTCTGTCTGTTTCTCTGAATGTGAGCTTATATGTAAGCATGTATGCATGCATGTATCTGCGTGTACGTATCTGTGAAAGTATGCACGCATGCATGTGTGTGAGTATGTATGAATGTATGTCACCTTATTGTATGTACGTCACTTTATGTCTATATGTAATCAATGTAAATGCCATTGTACATGTCGTGGCATATGTCATAGTATGTATGTTTGTATGCATCTCAACTTATGTGCTTCGGTACAGACTTCGCACATGTCCAAAGCTGTGATGTAACCCGCGTTCAAAGTGCTACACAGTGGACTGCTTCTTGGCGATGTTTAGTGGTATCCAAGTATCTTTTTTACATTGTGGGATGGTGGTTGGCTTGGCAAGCTGGGTGAAAGTATCTTTTACTTGTTTGGAGGATTTTGGAGGATGGTGGTTGGCTTGGCAAGCTTGGTGAAAATATCTTTTTTACCTTTTTGTGGCATGGCATTGGAGGCAGTCATTGAAGGCTATCTATGCACCCTATGCACATGCCTTTTCAAGAAAGGTTAGTATTCCCTTTGCTTCAACACTGCCTAAACTTTAGCAATAATCTTCAGGACAAGGAAACGTTCTTTTGGGCTTCATCAACTCCGAGCTGGAAGCTCAAAAAAGGCTGGGAAGCTGTACAGCTGGTGGCTGGGGCTGGGAAGCCCATGAAGCGCTTCCTTACTTTCATATATAGGTCGCAGATTTCTGCAGCGGCATGGCCCATATGACACTGAACAATGACACGTTGATATTATTGATACCCAACGTCATGAATATAGTCCAAAGATTGGAAACAAGACATCAGTTTACCTTTGCAATGATGTTGCTACCCTCGGATAATAGACAAACACTTTAAAGATCTATTGAAACTTTGGGCTACGAATCAGTCAGGATGGGAAAACCTTGTCCTGCAAACATTCTGCCCAAAGCACAGGTGAAACAGCATGTGGCCAGCTGCCGCAAAGGCAAATCAAAGTGCGCTCTTTGCTGCTGGCATGGCAAAGCTTGCAAAGTGTGCGATGGGAGACCATGGCTTCGAGCTGCATTGTTGAAGAAGAATCGGCCTGTGAAAGTGGGACGCACCGTGCGTGCTGCTGCCAAGACCAAAACCCCGTGGAGGCAATTCCAAATCAAAGTCAGCCATGTGAAGGGCCAGAATATTCATAAACATGAGACTTCTGCGGCCTATGCCCATGCGTGTCAAGCAAAGAAGGACAGAACCACCGGCTGAAGAGTTGAAGGCCGCTTATGACTCGATGAAGCAGGGCGGAAGTGCTCGCCAAGGAGGCGTGAGCTCTGACAGAACGTCACGAATTAGTCTCAGAAGCAGCGATAGCTAGAAATTCTGAATTCCTACGACGTGCTTCTTCCATAGCTCTGCTCAGAGACGAGGGCAAGGGGCGATTGCGTTTGAAATTTCGAGCCGCCCAAGCCAATTTGAGCGCATGCGATGGTGTTATTGGCCTGCTTGGCGCCGAGCCTTCTGCAGAAGAGCTTGCGAAAGCAACTGTGCAGGCTTTGAAGACTTACTGCTGCCAGCCTCTCAGCAACTTGCCGAGAGGCAGCCCACAAGTGAAGCTGGTGGGGCGGGATGCAGCTCATAGCTCCACCCGATTGTTGAAAGGACCTTTTTCCAAGCATCCCGCGATCAACTCGGTCATGGAAGAGATAGTCTATGGTAGCGAGTCTGTCTGCCAAAAAATTCACCATTAACGATTATTTACCAAATGGTGGAAACAGGCAATCGGAAAAGGCGATGAAGGCAATGATCCTGGCCACGAGGAAGCCCATGTCTCTTCGTCGATGTCTTCAGCCTCGAGTGTGTGCGTTGCGGGGTACTGCGGGGCACTGGCCTGGGAAAACCTTAGCAAATTTGACCGGTGGAAAAATCTTGCTTTTGGATGGCAGCCGATGCGGCAGCATCATCCATTGACTTTACACGATTCGCCGACCAAGAAGGCATGGACGTAGCCCAACTCAATGACCGAGTCAGCCTTTGTCTCCGAAGCTCGTTTAAGGTTCCTCGGTGGTCAGGTTTTCCAGTTGCCAAAGTACAGGTACCAAGACGCTGTGTGGAGAGATTGGAATCCATAGCCGAGCCCCGTATGATCATGCATGGAGGAACCGCCCGGGAGCTCCGCAATGAGGTGATCAAAACCCGGTGCTTGAAAGTTATGCAGGACAGCCTTCCTCTTAAACCCATAGAAATACTTACTATCAGCCCTGCAAATTTTCGTGTCAACTTTGGACCTAGCTGATCATTCATTTTATATTTAGCCCTGATCGAGGAATGGGTTGCTGCCACAGAGGCGACAATAGGAGCTGAGTTTCCAGATTGGCATCTCTTCGCAGCTTTTGATGTCTTCAACCTCTGCGACAGTTTATTGAAGCAAAACATGGTCAGCCCTGAGATGTCGCTCAGCAACTTGCAAAATTGTCTGGCCACCTCGCCCTTTGCCAGCGCGACAATTTTCTTTGCAAAGCCTCTCGCCATTCCTCTTGGCAATGGCAGGTCGCATTCCGCCACTCGGAAGGCCCGAACCAGCCAGCTGAATTGGCACAAGCTCCTCGGTCCAATTTCTTTTTGAATTTCAGACCTCGAAATGCGACTATGCAGTAAGGGAATCCCTTTTCATTTCTTTTATTCCAATTTCCAGGTTCTAGCAACCTACATGAACAATTATTCTCCAAAGTGAAGAGGTCCTTATTGAATCATCTAGTTCTTCTTCGGAATGTGCGCGGAGGTTGGCAATTGTGATGGGCGACTCCACCTCTCCTGATGGTCATGAGATGGATGATTTGAATCTCCTCTATGTGCAGCTGCTGCCTTCTTCCCAGTCCCGTCAAAGACGTGGAGAGCGCTTTGACAAAGGCGTTTGCAAGCCAGGCACTGGCCGTTCACAAGGGTCTGAAGCAGAATGGGCATGGAATAGGAAGGAAGCTGTGGTCAGCGCGGCAGATTTGAGGAGAGTTGCGACACCACAGCGGAGACAAGAGCTTGCTGTAGAAGACCTTCCAGACAGTCTGGCTCAGGAAATCAAACGGCAAAAGTCTTTGGCAAGTAAGAGGAACGCTCTGAGCCTTACGAAGATGGATACTTGCTGCCTTCTGAATCAACCGGAGAGGTCCAAGCCTGTGCAGCTAAGCAAAAGCGGCGTAATGCCAAGAATGATTTGGCTAGATCGCAGAAGATGATTAAGCTGGCAGCAGAGCACATGAGCATGTTTAGTTTGAAGCCTGCAAATTGGGCCGTGGAAACCTTGCCGTTGGAGGCTTAAGCTGTTGGCCCTTGGCGTTGGCAGAGCACAATAAATCTAGATAAGTATTTGTAGGACAAGGGGCCAGGTTGTAAGATACTTGTTTGGGCAGCTGGCTAACCAAGTGTCTTACAAACAGGCACCTCGCAGTAACTTTTGATAGGGGTGGAGGTGCTTTGTTCAAAAATCCTGTTTCGAAATTCTTGGAGGGTGAATTATATCATGGAAGCTTGTCGATTGACTGCAAAAAACAGTGGCTCTTTAAAAAAACGCAACGTGCAAAGGCATGTGGTGACAAAGTTTGTCAAAGGTATTGAGAGAACAAAAGAAAGAGATAAAAATGATTTGATGAAATATATGTGTCACATGTGTGCACAATTCCTACTAAATTTAAGGAGGTGTGCGTCATGGCTGCCTCTGGTTCTCGTGCCATGGACCGTTGGACTGTTGAGACAATACTTCCAAAGCTCCGAGCGGCCAATGCTCCCAAAGTTTCCTGTTCTGATTTCGTGAGGAGATTTTTCCTTTTTTTCCATGATTTCGTCAGAAATGCAAATGGTATAATTTTTTCAAGTTCGCAAATCAAAAAAAAAATGCTCCCCAGGTTCTCATTCTTGCGGTGATTTTCCTTCTCTGTGCTGAGAATGTGGATGCTACGTGGGTTCTTTGTCCAATTGCATTGCTGCACTTTTTTTGGTGAAATGTGCCACGGTCGCTTTTCTCCATGTTTCCCTTTGGTTTGTGTCCTTTTTTTTCTTTGTCTTGCAGTAATTTCAGCAAGCAATATCGCTTTGTCGAATTCTTTTCTGGCAAAGCTAACGTCACATGGGCGTTGAGGAACTGGGGCCTACCAGGCCTGTGCTTCGATCATGTGTATGGCGGGCGGTACAATGATTTCTTCGAGCCTGCTGGCTATGCGTCCCTTACTTCGAAATTCTTAGACTTTGAGCTGTTTTTTGCAGATTGGAGTTTTGTTTTGCCAACATTGGCAGTTCTAGATTCTACCGCAGTTAACCTCTGAACTCTTTGCTTGCTGTCTTCGGGCAGCTTAGGCTGGCCATTTTGGCCATACTTCGCTTGCATCCGTGCGGGCTCGTCATCTTGGCCCCAGTTTGCTCGGGGTTTTCCTACATGTGTGTTCCTCTCAAGCTCAGAGGCATTGGTTGAATCCTGAAGGAAACACTGATCTACCATGGGTTCGGGCCGGTAACATCATGGCCAACAGAGTGACGTTGCTATGTTGGCTGTGTTCAGCACTGGGCCACTCTTGGGTTATCGAGCAGCCATCATCAAAGAAGTTTGGCGATCTACCACGTTGGAGATTTTTTTGCGAAAATGTCATATTTGCCACTTGGATGCAAATTCATAATTTCCAAATCTTTGCAAAAATGTATACAATCTATAGGGGGGAACTTGTGTTGAAGTTCGATGGGGCTTCATGCGTGCTTTGACCTTCTTGTTATATACCCCCTCCCAAAGTCCGGGTCTGGCTTAAAACCTTGCCACAAGGTTTTTCGTCAGCTGATATGGATGCGACATTTTGGCTGTGGATCGTGGAAACAAACATGCTTGTGGTCCAATTCTGTGGAAGTGAGATGCTTCAACCGTGGCCCACTGAGTGTAAAACAAAAGGCTGAAGCAGTTCCCTTGGCTCACACATACGTTGATTCGCGAGGGAGGAAAAGATGTGTCGGAAAAAAGGAACAGTTGAAGAGCAGCCAGCACCTTCTGCTGGGTTTGGCACTGTTTTATTTCGATACGAAGCGTCTTTTGGGACCAATGGAGATCTATACTATTATAACTGTTGTGTCTGTGCTTTTTGTTTTTCTTAGGGCCACCGAATTTCAAAACATTGAGGGCCTACACAACGGCATTTGGATATGCTGTTGCTGCGAACTACTACAAGATGCATGCTGGCGTTTGGGGTCTGAGAAACCCACAGGACTCAACGACTCAACATGAGTGTTTTTTATTCCAAATGTGCTTTGTCATTGGAGAGAAAAAAAAGGAATAGAATTTCTTTTGCTATCACTCTGATGGCCTTTTCTTGTTATACTGTGTGTGGAGGACCAACAAGAAGATGACACCAATGCCATCCTAGAGTCCATGACGGCAGAACCTTTGGATGTATGGAATGATGGTGATCTTGAATCTGTGCTTATTTATCTGAGGGGAAACAAAAGTTTAAATGTGCCACCCTTGTGGCGATCCTTTTTGGGGATGAACAAATGAAGGGGGCACATGAATAAATGTCATGTCTACATGACAATTTCAACAGAAGAATGCCTTCCTCCGTTTGTATCTCAGTAGTTTAGTTGCTGGCCATTTTGAAAAGTCCTGGCAGTATAAACCTCTGCCCTGCCTTTGAAATTTTACTGGTGCTGTTTGAAAACCAAAAACGTTTGTCTGTCTGGAGGGTCGTCGAATTTATCGTCGAAACTTTTGAAAATTGGTTACAAGACAATGGGCAGGAGGCTCTATCAAAATGTCAAGCCTGGTGGGGAATTTGCAAAGGCAAAGCCAGGCCCTTTTCTGGGCAACGCTGTATATATATATATATATATATAGTTCCACCTGCTCGAAAAGTGATTTGTTTTGGTTTGCTATGCTACATTTTTCGGCAAAAAATCACTAGAAACTGCGAAAAGTTTGCAACTATACACGCTGGTGATGCTGGTGAAACTGTATATATATACAAAACAACGCACCTGTGTTATCACAAAAGGTTTCGCTGTGGTCTGAAAAAACTTATGTTTGTGTGGCTGGGTTTTGCTTTGTTTAATTTTTGGTCACATGGGTGTTTATAAATTTAGAGTCGCACCAATTCTATACTGATATCACATTGTCTACAATGTGATATCAGTATAGCAGAAGTGCTGTAGGTTCTTAAATCCCACAACCTGCAAATATACAAACGTGTGACCAAAAACATTGGCAACCCCAAACGTAATACCCGTAATACCTTGATTGCTTTTTTGGTTTCTTGAAGACAGTTAGGGAATCTGGGGGATCTGAACTGTAAAAACCCTGCGTCGGATTTCGTCGGAAAACGTCGGAAAACCAAAAAAAACGTCGGAAAACCAAAAAAAAACGTCGGATTTCGTCGGATTTTTTTTACGGTTTTTTCGGACCCGAAACCCTTTTTTTTGGTTTTTTTGATCGTTTTCCGACCTGAAATCAAGATTATGTATTTTTTTGGTTTTTTCATAGCCCCAATCCCAACTTTTTTGGTTTTTCGGTGTTGCCAGGTGGTGCGAGTGGCTCTGGGCCAAACGCTTTGCATGTTTTGGCTAGCGCGAGGGAAAGTGCAGGTGCCATGCCCTCCCTCCTGCCATCTGTGGCTGCAGTTGATTGAATTTTCGAGTTGTTCATTGAACTTTGGTGCTTGTCGGTTCTTGAAGAAATGCACATATATAAATGTGTCACTCTGAAAGAAAAAAAAGAAAAGAAGATGACCATTCATACATCGGAATGTATATTGGCTCAAAGAAAAAACGCCTTTTTAGGCAATGAGCAAAGCTTGGAGCTGCGAAACGTTGCAAAAAGGGCAAAAGTACATGTCCGAGCAGCGACAACCACCAAAGGAGAAGCAGCCGCCTCCGGTGAAGGTGGGAATTCGTTTAAAAAACGATGGCTTTAATAAACGAGAATGATTTAAATTACGCAATATACGTTTTCCTTTGCGACGGTTTGTTCTGGACCATCCGGACCTTCGGTTTTTTTTCTGTCCCGGTTTTTTTTGATGGAATAAAANCGACGAATATATGAAAGATGCTTGGCCATACGTCAAACAGCTTTCATAGATTCAGAAACAAAACTAATATATATATATATATTATATAGATTTTTTCAAACATGTTCGGGGACGGATTTTTGGGTACTCTACAAACATTGTTTTTCAAACATTTTAGCTGAATATATGCAAGTTGTTTGTGGATCTACACAAACATCTTACATAGATTCAAAGAGAAAAAAAAAGGGCGTGGACAACAAACATCTTTGCCAGGTCAAAGAAGAACAAAGAGACAAGAGGCCTTTGCCGGCGCCAATGATGCCTACGCCGAAGTTCAAGGCCAACAAACCAGGCCCCGATGAGATGGCTGCCAATCCTGCCTCTGGCAGCGCTGGCTCTGACGATGGCGCAGCTACCAAGCTCCAAAGGATTATGGATCGCATGGCTACGCTGAGGCAGTGGCATGGGAGGCTGCAAGGGGAACAACAGAAGCTGGAAGCACTGTTGACCCTGCGAGAAAACCCGGCTGAAAGAATGAAACTTGGGGAAGTGCTTGGCATGGTGCGGAAGGTGATGTTGGACATCGGCAAGCTAGAGCAAATGAAGGCAAAAGTAGAGTTGCTTCAAACGATGCCGAATGACGAGGAGCAGGACCAGAAACAACAAGAAGCTGTTGGAGCTCCATGGCGCCAGCAACAACAACAGCAACAAGCTGAAGCTGCAAGGCACCAGCAACAGCAACAAGAACAAGCAGCTGAAGCTGCACGGCAAATGCAGCAGCAAGACAAATGGCAGCTGAACAACAGAAACAACAAATGGCAGCTGAACAGTACAATCAGCAGCAGCAAATGGCAGCTGAACAGTACAATCAGCAGCAACAAATGGCAGCTGAGCAGTACAATCAGCAGCAACAAATGGCACCTGCACAGTACCAACAGCAGCCAGGACATATGGCACCTGCACAGTACCAACAGCAGCCACGACAAATGGCACCGGCACAGTACCAAGAGCAGCCAGGACAAATGGCACCTGCACAGTACCAGCAACAGCCAGGACAAATGGCGCCTGCACAGTACCAGCAACAGCCAGGACACATGGCAGCTGCAGAGTACCAGCCGCAGCATGAACAAATGGCAGCTGCATACCAGCAGCACACCGGACACATGGCAGCTCCGCACAAGCTGCAACAAGAACAGGTGGAAGCTGCACGGCAACAGCAGCAGCAACAACAACAAATGGCAGCTGCGCAATACCAACAACAGATGGCAGCTGCGCAGATGGAAGCTGCACGGCGACAGCAGCAGCAACAAATGGCAGCTGAACAGTTCGCAGCTGAAGCTGCAAGGCACCAGCGAG
>DF242112.1:7467-22722 GCA_000507305.1 Breviolum minutum Mf 1.05b.01 | reverse complement strand
CAACAAATGGCAGCTGAACAGTACAATCAGCAGCAACAAATGGCAGCTGAACAGTACAATCAGCAGCAACAAATGGCAGCTGAGCAGTACAATCAGCAGCAACAAATGGCAGCTGAGCAGTACAATCAGCAGCCAGGACAAATGGCACCTGCACAGTACCAACAGCAGGCAGGACAAATGGCAGCTGCATACCAGCAGCAGGCAGGACAAATGGCAGCTGCATACCAGCAGCAAGCAGGACAGATGGCAGCTGCATACCAGCAGCACCCCGAACAAATGGCAGCTGCACAGCAGGAAGAAATGGCAGTTGAGCCACCGCATGGACAAAAGCAGTGGCATCAAGAGGATGCGTTCAAAGGGCAGCTGTCAGCTGAAGATCAGGAACTTGAAACTACGTTCTTCGCGGTCCAGGAGAAGCACCGCAAGCAGCTTGAGCTGCTCGCCCGGGCCCAACAGAAGGAGATTGACGAGCTCCTGGAGAAGGGACCGGTCAAGAGACAGCGTGTCACTCCAGAACCTTTCCCAGTTGGACGAGTTCAAAGTGGCCTGTTTTTAACCAAACCTACGCAGGCTGGCCCCGTGGTTCGTGGCAGTGGCATCGATGAAGGTGGAGCCAATCCATCGCAGTCGCAACTTGGCCAATTATATTTTTGAAAGTTTTTATGGCCTTTCTTTGGATCAATTTCAACGGTTATGCTGACCAGTGGCTCAGAATGTCAGGTACGGTATTCCCCCCTTCAGAATTCCAAATGTTGTATTCAGTTTTGATGTTTTTGATTTGTGCTCACAATGATGATCAAAAATCAAAAACCTCAAACGTAATTTGTAATTCTGAAGGTAAGAATGCTATACCTGACATTCTGCACATCTCCTGGTTAAGACTGATGGACTCCAATTCCACGATCCAAAGAAAGATTACAATTGGATTTTTGCTGTCACGTTTCCGTAGATAAGATCTTCAAGTAAACACAACCTGTACGTGTATACACGTTGTTTAAAAAAAAACATGTAAACATTCACACAAATATATATTACATCATATAGTGCGCGATATATGTATAGTGTGCCTGGATGGTGTTGCCCTGCGCTGGTGTCTGTGGGATAAAGGTGGGAAATTTGAACTTGCTGGAGGGGTCGTCGGGAGGGGGGGATCGATGGAGGTGCTGGGGGGGTTCGATGATTTTTGGGTCTTTCGGTGTGCTGGTATAGCCATGGCTTTTTGATTTACACACTTGGAAACAAAAGCCTTCCAAAAGGAGGAGGACTGAACAAAGGAACAATGTTTGAATGATAGATAATGATAGTAGAAATAAAAAGCAATAGATAAATCAATGAACATGTCATGGACGCAAGGTCACCCCAAGAAGATGGTATGACTGAAAAGCTTCTTGAAGAATCTGACGAAGAAGACCTTCAGGCGCAGGTTGATGCCCTCGTCCCAAGCAAGGAGGCTGAGACTCCAGGCGAAGGCGATCCGGTGAAGAGTGATGCCATCGTCCCAAGAAGGGAGCCTGAGGTTGGAGCCAGCAAGCCCAACAGAAGTGCTGTTGTCATCAACAGCCAATCGCATCCTGATGCTTATGCGTGGCTGAACAGATCCGCGAAGAGTAGCAAGGCCATTCTGCCTCCTGAAGTGCTGGAGGAGTGGGAAGCTGGAGGGTCACGCCGCAACCAGCTCCTCAGGAGCTTTGTGACCAAGGTGTACGTTCCAGGATCTTCTCAACAAACAAACATTTTGCGATTGGAAGCATGGAATCGCATTAGGCAAGCTACGAAGAATTTTTCGAGGAGCTTCGTGCGCGTGGCATACCGAAGAAGAGTTGAAAGAAGTCCTGAAATGGAATGAGAAACTTGGGCTTTTTTTAGTTTATTGGATTTTCCGGCAAAAGGCGGATATCAATATACATTTAAAAACTAAAGCACGCATATCACACATATGGTATAAATATTATATATATATATCAGGTGTTCATAGTGTTCAGTAAGTATAGATCTAAAAATATAATTATCGGATTATACAACTTAAATTTCTGATAGTTATATTTTCCATTTTGGAGAAAAACTAAAACTCAGCCATCTACTTTTACTTTAAGGGGTTCTAAGGTTTTGTTTTTCAGTAAGTAGATGGCAGAAATCAGTTTTATTTCTCCAAAGTGGAAAATATAATTACCCCGAATTTAAGTTGTATTCCTATAACTATATTTTAGATCTACTTACTGAACACCATGAACACCTGATAAATATATATATATATATATATACACGACATTGTTGCTATAAACATTGTCAACGGCGTTTTTTCTGTTCCCAATGGTTTTTCTTGGCGGCGGAATGTCTCTGAGGGCAAAAAGAAAGGGAGCCGTTGAGTACTGCACTGGCAAACGCCTCACGAAGAAGTGCATCTACGAGAAAAAGACCAAGTATCTTGTGCAAGTCTCTGACACTGTTGAGCACCTTAACTACCATTTGGGTATGTTTTCTTTAGTTGTGGTAAATGTTGTGGTATAGATGACTTAGTGTACGCATCAGTTTTTGAATGAGTATATTGCTGCAACCCTTTGCTTTTGAAATTTCTACTTTGATCTGAGGCAAGGCCAGGAGAAGCTCAGGGAGCTTGAGGAGATCATGAGTGGCCAGGGCATTTTCTCTCAGAATTTCAGCCTTGGACTTGGCGATTTCTTGGAGGTTGGCGATGATACACCGGTGCCGGATAGCGATGGTGGTGATGGTGGGCTTCCTAGTGACGAGAAGCCGAAACCCGGCAAGGATCCCTTCCCGACCATCGAGAGTAGCCTCAGTGCGAGTGAGCTGGTGGCCAAATACAAGAAGGCTTTGCTGTCCAAACAGGGCATGTTCAAAGACATTCACCAAAAATGGATGGAAGCACAGCCAGCCACTGGGAAGATGCTCGTTTGTTTATAGATATGTGCAATACCTTTAGAATTTTGGTTTTCGACTCTATGTTTTTTTTTTGGCTGCACTAAAAAATGTGTTTCTTTACTGGCGACATCTGTGCTTCAGGAACGAATGGGAGGCATTGTCTTCTACTGCTGGTGCCTTGGGCTTTTTTTTGGAGAAGGAAAAAGGGGCGCTGTTTCACTGAAGGAGTTTGTTTCCTGTTTTTTTTGTGGGGACCAGTATGTCGGAGCATGAAAATTCAGGTAAGATTTCTGAGCTCTACAGATCTCTTTGTGGGAAAGAGCAAGAGCAATCGATGAAGAACCCGGAGATCAAGAGTGTCTACGGTCCAATCTTTGACTCGATCCGATCTATGTGTATGACGTTCCAGAACGAAATCAATTCTGCGAAGATCCACCTCCCTAAAGCGCCGCCGAAACAACGCAGAAAGTCCAAGCTTGAGCCTGTGGAGTAGATCCCACGTACACTTGTTACTGTGAGACCTCTACAGTGTTGGGCCTGATGTGGCTTCATTTTGCGATGGGACCGTTCAAATGCAGAATGGCACAGCAGGGACAATGATACAATCTCCGTAAACACTAAAAATAGCAGTATATATACATTCAGTAAGTTCAAGGTTCCATTTACTCCTTTACGGTTTGTTCACCTATTTTACTTGCGCAATTTTACGCACGCAGAAGTTAGCACACATGTCAAGAGTGCTGCTGTTGCTTCCGGGTCTGAGGAGTTTGTGGGTAGGTTGTCCGCTCTGTGCTGCCTTGTGCTGAGGCATGTCTGCAGGTATATTTGGACGCACACTTATATATATATAAAAAATACATGCACACCGGATTTTTTTTTGCACAGAATTGCTTTTGAAATTTACATGTCTGAACTTTACACCATAGCAATTTTTTTTATCTGGTACATGCAGATTTGCCTGCCGGCACAGCATTATTTTGAGAATGAGTTCCATTGAGGTATCGCGGCGATCGCCGTTGAGCTGGAGTACGTGGAGTCGAAAAAATTGATACTGCTGCACTGCAATCTGTGGGTACGGCGTCCGCGGTTGTAAGATAGTTGTTTCGGTGCCTGCCCAACCATCTATCTTACAAACGTATTTGGTGCCTATAATTTACTTTTGTGTTTGCACGTTTGCTTTCCGCCCCACGCAGGTGAAAAATCAATCAAGAAGATTTTGCTCGAGTACGTTGTGTCTTGGCCCGGCTGTTCAAGCTTTATCGGTGGAAAATTTCGATACCAGGAATGGACATTCCGAAAAAATAAACTTAAAAAATGTAAAGTATAAAGATTCACCGCAACTTCGCTATATGAACAAGAATCTATGTAAATATTTATATATATACTATAGACCATATTTACGTAGATTCTTGTTGGTAGGGAAGTTGATGTGAATCTATATTGTTTACATTTCTTAAGTTTATTTTTCGGAAAGTCGATTCCCAGTCTCCAAATTTTGGCCGGATAAAACTTATATAGAGAAATGATCTTCTCACTTTTGTGTTTTGTTTCTTGCATCTCTATAAAAGCATTCACAAGGTCATGAGGCGTTCAATTGAAATTTTCGTGACGCAGGAACCTTATATGATATCATAACATAGGTTGAGGTCAGTCCCAACCAATTGGCGAAATTTACAAAAATTTGCGAAATGTTTGTTGTCTTTTTGAATAGAAAACCGACATTTCGCAAATTGTTAGAAAACAAAAATTTCGCCAATCTGGGAAATTTGCGAAATCTGCGTTGTGATAGAAAACCAATTTATAGGAAATTTGTGAAATATATAGAAAACCAAAATGTCGCCAATTTGCGAAATTTGTTGTATATTATGATAGAAACCTTTGTGAACTGTGATATTCTATATCGCAAATTTGCGAAATATTATATTCATCTGAAACTGTATTTATACGTTCGTATACTAAGGCACACAACGCTGCCAAAGCTTCGGAGAGCGCTTTTTGTCAACAAGCCACGATGATTCCCGGCAGCCCAATGTATATAGAGCTACAGCAA
Source organism: Breviolum minutum Mf 1.05b.01 (assembly GCA_000507305.1). Taxonomy (NCBI): domain Eukaryota; class Dinophyceae; order Suessiales; family Symbiodiniaceae; genus Breviolum; species Breviolum minutum. The sequence goes on along the minus strand of DF242112.1, from coordinate 17,792 downwards.
CTTTCAAAGGCTCACCTAGCACCATGTGACAAAAAGACTACATTTTTGAAGGAGGTCGTTAACATTGGACGGATTACAGATATACCGATTTCAGAAATGTGGCTGGCGTCCACAGGAAAGAAACACTATTACATGTCCATCAGGTCTGTTGCGAGCTATATCCTGGAAAAGTGTCCATCAAAACTGTTGGCGGGGTATGCACACCCTGACGACTCAGGATTTAAGAATCTTTTGGCTATGTGGTGGAAGGCTTACCGGGTGCTCCATCCGCAGCACGATGTATTTACACGTTATGGAGACGAATTTCATAGTGTTATACCGATGAAGTTACATAGCGATGAGGGAACTGGCCAACGCAAAGCACCAGTGATGCAGTACTCTTGGGGGCCCCTGCTAACAGCTGCACCAAGCAGTCTGGACCGTTATTATTATTACACATCTTGTGTTGGTGAAGACTACAAGCGATTCCATGCTGGCTATGCGGCTGGAAACCCTGTCCTGGATGAATTCCATACGCAATTGGCTGCAGACTGCAGAGATGTTTTTCTTGAAGGACTGTTTTCTGAGAAACTTCAAAAGAAACTTCGTTTCTGCTTTGTTGGTCTGGAGGGCGACCTACCAGCACAGGCCCGTGCGTTTCGGGTGGTGAGGAACTTCGGTTGCGTGCCGCACCGTTGCTGCCCATGGTGTTGGGCCGATGACACCACCACACCGTATACGGATAGGAGACCAGAGGCCCGTTGGAGAGGGACAATTTCGAGAGACGTTCCATGGGATACGAATAATCCTAGCCCTTTGGTTACGATTCCTGGCGCAGATCGAGCAATGTTCCTATCGAAGGATTTGTTCCACATGGCCCACTTGGGCCATGTTCGAACATTCTGTGTCAATCTGCTGTGTTATTTGGTATGGCGAAACCATTTTGCAACTCGACGTTATAATAGTTTTTTTTGCACCAGTTGTTTTTCCCCAGATATTTTCTTTGCAAAATTTCGACCATTCTTCAAGTCTCGAAACATTAAGGACGGTTCCAGTATTCCATCCCGGCTCGCCTCTGCCTACAGTTCTTTTCGTGACTGGTGCAAACGAAGCAAAGAGTATCCTCATGTCAAGACTTTCACAAGGGAGAATTTACAATGGCCGTCGCTTCACAGCCATCCCGAAGCTTCGTTCAAAGGCTCTGACACCCGCCTTATATTGAAATTTCTGATTGAATACATGAGCACAGCCCAATTAGACAATGTGGGACGTAGCAATTCAGGGCATGGACGATTTTCTACGGTTGGTATTTGGACAGAAGGACGAAAGAGGTTGCAAAGCACATATGTGGGACAGGAGTGAGGCTGCTAACGCCCTTGCAGACTTGACGAAATATTTGGACGGTTCCTATGAATGCGCGCTTGCATGTTACAGATTGAGGGCGTGTTTTTTCACGATGACGCCCAAAAATCATTATTTGCATCACATTGCAGTGGATTTGGATGTACAATTGCAAGCTGGTCTTGCTTGGATAATCAACCCCGGCCTCTGGGCCACTCAGATGGCAGAAGATAGCACAGGGCGGAACTGTCGCATTGCCAGAAACTGTCATGTGCTTGGAACCTCGCTACGCCTGGCCCAAAGATGGCTTATCTCAACTCACCTGTTCTGGTCCGTAGAATCTGCATAAAAGGTCGATCTTGCGGCGGTTAATTTTGAAGGCCCACATATAAAATGCAAACATTTGCTTGTTTTTTCTTGCAATCGAAAGCTTATGATTCCGAAACAAAATCAGAGATGATTGTTGACAAATATAATATGGTAAACAACTGATTTATATCATTTACAATAGATAACGGATTCTATATTCTGTCATATATAAATAAACCTGAAGATCGAGGTTACAGACTCCATCGACGACATTTTATAGGCAAGACCCATGGTGTTCAGTTTTTCCAAAATTTGCGAAATGTTTGTTGTCTATTGAAAACCAACATTTCGCAAATTTGCAAAATTTGCGAAATGTTTGTTAACTTTAATAGAAAACCAACATTTCGCAAATTTGCGAAATAAAGATGTGCAGCATCGAAGTTGTCGCAAAATTGCCGATCGAAACGCTGTCAATTAAAGGGTTATAATAAAAGTTGCGAAATCTTGGCTATATATATATGTTCAGTTGTTTGATTATGATTGTAATTCCCTTTATCATAGTTCATTCTATACAGGTTTTGTTTATGTGGTTTGACTGGCATTCCGTGAATTTGATATTTTTAATGACATTTTAATATAAGCTTGACTTGAACATTGATGATTTGGTTTGTTTCATTTAAACAATGACAATTTCTGAATTCCCTGTTTCCCAAGGTTGCGAAATGTTGTTTTCGCTATTTTTGCGATATATTGCAGTTATACAAAGTGCGACGTGTTACCAAATTTGCGAAATGTTGGAGCTGATGTTAAACACGCGAGATGTTTGATTTAAATGACATGCCTGGGATATAGCTTTTTTAAATTTGTAACATGCTGGTTTTCTACGCAAAGCCGAAGTCTTACCAAATTTATGAAGTTGGATTTCTTTTCAAAGCGATCTTTTTACCAAATTTGCGAAATGTTGGATTTCTCAAGAAAACCAAATTTCGCAAATTTGTGATAAAGTTATATTATGGAAATTTGCGAAATGTTCGTAAAATCTGCATGAGGTGAATTAATTCAGGTTTGTGAAACTTGCAACATGTTTCACCCCACGTACAACCAACCACATTACTGCATCTCACCCCGCAAGCAACTTCATGACATCAAAACAGGTCACATTACCACCGTGGAACAGCAGAAAGCTCGAGCACAGCAAAGAAATTTCGCGAATCAAAAAGCAAACGAAACCACGAGTTTCAGCAGCTGGAAAAATCAATCCGATGCATTTTTTGATTTTCCGATGTTTTTTTCGGTTTTCCGATGAAATCCGTTAACTTTTTTTGGTTTTCCGATGAAATCCGACTTTTGGCTTTAAAGCTCATTTTGGACAGAAAATATAGTGAAAAAGGTTGAAACTGCCAAATTGATAGAAAAAAATGGGGCATCAAGCTCCGATGTTTTTTTCGGTTTTCCGATGAAATCCGTTAACTTTTTTTAGTTTTCCGATGAAATCCGACTTTTGGTTTCAGAGCTCATTTTGAAAGGAAAACAATGAAAATGGTCGAAACTGCCAAATTGATTAAAAAAAAATGGGGCATCGTAAACATGAAACCGAGGTCCATGAACTTGCAAATTTCAAACAGAAAATATGCAAAATTAAAAAAAATATATTTGGTTTTCCGATGAAATCCTGTATCTTTTTTTAATTTCCGATGAAATCCAGTGTTTTTTTTGGTTTCCTGGTGAAATACCTGAATTGATTTTTGGTTTTAAGAGTTTGTCAGAAAAGTTCTCTGTATTTTAATGTCGAAAATTGCTTTGTAGTGTCCTGATTTGTGCAAGCTTTTGGTTTCTGCCAGAAACCTGCAAACTCGTGGGAAGCTTTTAGTGCAAATTACAATTTAAATACACTTTTGGCAAAAACCATGCAGAAATCAACTTTAAAAAAAAAGGAAATTGGTTTTACCAAAAACTTTTGGTTTCCCACAACCCCTAGGTATTGAGGAGTTTGAGACTCGGGTAGCATCTTCGAAGAGTAGCTCTTCGTTCCGGCGTTCGCCAACAGTGGAGAGGGAGTGAAGAGCTGGCCNTGTATGTATGTATGTATGTATGTATCTATGTATGTATGTATGTATGTATGTATGTATGTATGTATGTATGTATGTATGTATGTATGTATGTATGTGTGTATACGTTTATTCATCTATGTACGTACGTATGACCTATCCAAACATGCAAATGTAAACAAGCTACCCGGAACCAACATAAGAATGGCGCCATAGAAACGCTTTGGATGGATCTACAAGACAATAAAGCATATAGTCGGCATCACTTCACATCAAGCAGTGTAAGCGGGTCATGCATGGTCATGCGGTGAATTGAAAGAATTGTTCAAAAAAACACAAGGAGTAAATTTAGCCAATTTGCCTTTCTTTTTTAGCCCAAATCGCGACCTCCGAGTTCTCAAACTTGTATCAAACATCAAGAGTGTCACGATTGTAATTTTTTTCATGACTCCTAGTACGCTGATTAATCATGAATCTGTATGATTCTGGACAAAAAAAGCTTTCTATAGACATCTATAGACGTACTTTAAATTTACATGAAAAAGAAACGTACTGACAAACACTCCACACTCCGCCATCGGTCCTGTGTCACACACAACTTCGAGTCAAACAATCTCACGAACCGGTCACCCATGTCCCCTTGTGTCCCTGTGTCACCAGCACCTCTCCATGGAGAACTCGGAGTGCGACCAGGTCGAGCTCCTCTGTCGTTTCTGTCTCTGTCCCTGGCCGAACTTCGAGTTTAGGACGCTTTTTTGTGTAATATCTTGAATTTTTGTTTCTTTTTGATCTTTGAGTTTTCTCCAAATATTTCGAGCTTTCTCTTTGATCCTGTCGTGACAACCGCGTCGCGTGTACTTGCGACCCCCTGACTGGTTGCAGTGTCATGATTGCTGAATATCAAATCCTGACTCAAGACAGTAGCAGCAAAAACAGCGTAGCAGCTGAAAAATGTTGTCTCTGGATGCCGTCAATCCCCAACCCAGGAAATCAAAACGGCGGGGCTCACCATTGAGATTGACGATCATACTCACGCCGACGAGCATCGTCTGAAAGAACCTACCAAACAAAACAAATCTCTTGCAAAGTGTTCTGAACAACCTTTGCATGATGCAGTGACAGAATCACCGAATATGAAATTGCTTGCACAATACATAATTCTTCCAGGACAGGGAACTTTGCACAAAGTGTTGCAATGCTGCAGCATCTCACCTCGTAAGCTTCGCGCACTCTCTGAAATGCATCACCTGCGGCCTGCAGCACATGCACATGACGCAGCAACAGGCTGGACACAGCACGGTGAAGGGTGAACATGACACATAAGCTGCACTGGACCTTGTTGACATCTGGGTGAAGCTCTTTAGCAAGTCGCAAATACCTGCCACTCGTTTCAATCATCTTCCATCCCACTCCCAACTCGCTCTCGCAAACTAAATTTCACCAATTTTGCTGTTCTGCCTGAATTTCCTGCTGTGGCTCTGCAAACGAAATAAATGGGAAATCATTACATAAGAAAGGTAGACAATCGCGACCCGCTTTTGTAAGGAAGTGCCCAATGGTGTGCAGGAATAGTTGGAAACACGAGCAAGGTTTGCATCAGAGCAGGTCATCCCAAACCATGAGTTCAGCCTTATCCCAAAGGGCGTTCTTCATTTTTGTTCCATTTTCCTGGATTGTACGGAACCGAAAGGCTGACCACAAATTTATACAATTGTCTCGCTTTTCTTGGGTTGTGGTGCTTTACAATTGGCCATGTACTTCTGGCAATTCAATGGCAAGTTACAATCTTCGGCGCCTGGACTTGATTGTTGAAGCAATCATCATTTCCAATGAGAATCACCGCTAGGCACGAAATGTTGAGTAAAAGGTTTAATCAGGCCTCATGATATCGATGGAGTACTCCGACTATACCAGACACATGAATGTAACTCCCATCCATGTGTGACTATCCATGCGATGTGACTTTTGCATGTTAGTTTCCTGTTTGCGTTTCTCCACGTTTCTTGCACATCACAACTTTGACGATGACATTCAGTCTTTTTTACTATTGCCATCAAGACTGCACATTGCCTTCACGCAAGTCAATGTTCTCGCCATGGTCCCTTGCAGTATTGCTGAACCTCTTGGGTAGCCCTCCCTACACAGTTACAGACCTGGACCTAAGGGCCCTCCCTTGACCCTGCCAGATCGATGGGACTTTGCTGGCTGCTCGTCTCACGTGCACCTTCTCTGATGTCAAAAGTTGATGCATAAAGGTACCGAATTGTGTTGTTTTGATGATTTCTTAACACTCCATCAACTTTCAACTTTTCACTCACACTTCCATTTAACTTGCATATTTACAGACTTTTCATCCTTCCCAAGGCTTGTGCTGTAATGATCACGCGCTTCCGAGTTTCCTGAAACCAAGCGGTGCATGTCATAATTCCGGACGACTTGGCATCTTCACGCGTGTCTAGGCCAAAATCATGCTGTCTGACTTCCAAACGTTGCTACAGAGCTTAACCCAAAACAAAGAGGCTTCTTGGCCCATAGTTTTTGCTGCGGAATTTCCAAACTTCGTACTGACGCTGCGCTCCTTTGCAATTTGTGCAATTTGTGTGTCCACCTTTCCTACCTTTCCTCCCCTGTCCAGACACTGGCATCAAGCTATCAACCCCTGCAACGCATACCATGCGCACGCTCAAGGACGACACATGCAATGCCTAAGGGAAAGGAAATGAAAGGAACGAAAACGAAAAAACAGACAGAAACGAAAAGAATGAAAAAGCGGCTAACAGAAAATGTTCAAAAACAGCTTTTAAAGATGGCTGCTAACAACACGGAACACAAGAAAAACGACAAGTTCTTCGAACATCAGCCGTTTAAAACGACAAAAACTTTTCGAAAAAAACTAAGTTAACAGAGTTGTTTACACAAACTTCTCTTTTCGAAAAAACGAAAAAAACGAGAAGTAAAAAACGACAGAAACTAAAACTTTTCTCTCTCTTCTCTTTTTTTTTTGAAAAACACACGATAAAACGTTATCTGTCGCGGATGCTTCGGATACTTCTCTTTTCGGCGCACGCCAAGCGGATACTTCTCTTGGAGGCAGAGCGCGCCACGCCCAGCGTTTGATAAAGACCTCAAAAACGCGAAGAAAAAGTTTGGTGTTTGCGAAAAAGAAAAAGTTTGGTGTTTCCTTCGATTTGGAAAGTTTGGAAAAAGAGACCTACCTTTTCTTGTTTTTCAAACATTTGGTAAATGGTAAAAATGGTCATTTTTTGAAAAACAGTGAACTTTCTGAAATTGTAAAATTGTAAAAATGGAAACAAAATATTGTAAAGTAAAACTTGGAAACAAATTTCAAATGAAAAAAAAAACTGATCTTTTGAGCTACCAGTGTTGCCTCACTGGTCAGGATCTGATTCACAGGCCAGAGCTGGGCAAACCGTCAAGCACACTGAGGGCGGTACACATGCTTGGCAGTGCACATTTGACACATCATAGCTTTGTCATTGTCTATGTCAAATACGTTCAATGAGAAGATGGTTGCAAGTTCTGATCTGTGACTGGCTTGATTCTAGCGTAAAACGAGCAAAACTGCAAAACTATTCAAAAAGGAACTGACAGGAACTCATGCCAACCATGAGCATCTGCCCCACATTCTGCAAAAGAATCAAGCTTTGTCTGCGCTATTGAACCGACAAATCATCTGCGCAGCACAACTTTGGGGCTAGATCGCGACTCATCGGACAAAGCAGATCTGATTAGCATGTGACCGGAAACAAGTTTCCCCAAACATGAAGGTAGGGATTCTTCTTACAAATACCGATGACCTGTGTGCACCAAAAGCGGCTTCTGGCAAGAGAGTCAACCTGCGAACGACATGTTCCGTGTACCGAGTATCCAGCCATAACCAAGTATCAAAGAATCAACCGACAGGATGAAGCATCCGGAGACGGTCGAAAGCAACCTGGTCCATCTGTGATGCTGTCTGCTTGAAATCACAACTTTCATGTCCACCAAAAATACCTCCAGAACACGAAAGCTTCAGGTACAGTAAATTCTCCACTTGCTTAATAGGAAGTGTCGCTTTCAAAGAGTGATGCAACGTCAGTCCGAAAGATTTGGACAAAGAAGGGACCCTTAAAACCCAAAGTCATCTTGAAATGTGTAATTTCAGTAGGAAGTTCATGCCCTGTATGTCGAGAAACGGCCACTTCCGACAACGAAACAGCGGCTCCACTTTTTATTTCTTGACAGTCCTCGACCTGCTACAACTTAAACGGGGAAACACGCGAGAGAACTATCACTTTCCCAAAAAACAATAGGCAAATCTGCTGGAGGAAGAATGCTAATGTCCAATGGAAAAGAGCAACCACTCCATAGAGATGCTGAAAGGATGGATTGTATATGCATTACAAGTCTCAAGCATACGTGGAATCCTTTGCCCTTATTCTGAGACTTTGCTCACAGCATGTGCAGTTGGAACAACGAGGCATGGATGAGGCACCAATGAAGCGCGCTTGAGGTTATCTTAGCACTATGTTTCTGACATGAACTCAACAGTTCAGACCTCAAACGTTGATTTCAAGACGTTTAACGCTTAGTTGGATGATGCTCGAATGCCTAAGATGGCTCACAGCCTCACAATACCTAAGCCTCCAAGCTTCACAACTTCAAAAATTTAACACATGGAAGCGCTCACCAAACGCTACTTCTCGAGATTGATGCTGGATCCAAATTTTCCGTGAGCAACTGCACCAGACTCAACAGACTCACAGCTGTACTACAATGTGGAAAAAATAGGGAAAATCAAGCAAATAGAAAGAATGAAAGTACATAGATTCATATGTATATATTGCAACATAATGTGTGAAATCCACACATCCATCCCTTTGATGTGCTCTCTGCAGGTAGTTGACCAACCACATCTCGCCACCGCTTGGCATTTCTATCCCAAGCCTGAGGTGGGAGGGTTGATGCGGCCGTCATGGGAGCTTGAGCTTTGACGTTCTGCCGGGCAAAACGTGGTGGCAGCAGATCGGGGATCTGGACTTGTGGTGGGACCACATTCACTGATCTTTGGTAAGATCTTTCATCATTGTTATCCTCTTTGAATCTCTTCAGTTGGTTGGTGTGAAACCACTTTCACATTGGTAGCGGAGCAAGGTGCTCCGGCTGTTGGCGATTTTGAGCTGTGTTCCGGGAACACAGAACTTGGTTGCAGCTGCAAAAGTTGAGATCCAGGGACGTAAGACTGACGGTGGGGCACTGGTCAATCTGAACTTTCTGTTAGCCCTCAACATCTTTTATCTGCAAAGTTTTGTGACGACATTTGGAAGTTTTCAGAGCGATGCCTCCGAAGACGACAACATCAGAGGCAGTATCTTCGGATGCAACAGGTGGCATTCCTCAGTTGCCATGGTCGAGCATTCCGAAGTTCACACCTGGTGTCACGAATGTGGAGGAGGAGTGTGTATAGCAGTGTGCCAAAAGTCGTCTTGTTCAAGGAGAGGTGACTTTTTTGGAAACCATCTGTCAGCCATGAATGGCCGAAGACCTGGTTGATCAATGGTGTCTGCTAGCACTCTCTTTTTGAGTTCGGAGAAGAGGAGGTCAACTGCTGGTGGTGGTAAAGGGGCCCATTCACTTGGCTTGAGGCCTCCGTAAACATATTTACGTATATTATCAATCCCTCTTAGGGCAGCACAAACTGCCCTAGGTTTGAAAAAGTTGCCGATAATGTTATGGAGGGTTTTCATTAGAGGGTTAGCTTCAGTAATGGTCGATGTGATGAGGTCGGAAAGCTCCGAATCGATGGCTTTTTCTTGCAGGGTTGGGAGACGGAAGAGGGTATAGATAAAAAGGATTATCAAAGAAGTCCTGGAGGTTGCTGACTGCATTTATAATGGCTGGAGTCATGGTGGAATCAAAAGTAGCCCCCCATGCGACAAGATGGTCCCAATCTGACCAGAGGAATTCGGGGAGAAATTGTTTAAATGGTAAAGTAGGAAACAGATGAGGAAGGTTAGAGGTGAGAGCGGTTTGAAATTCGGATTGAGTACCAAAGTAAGAAACATCATAAGGAAGGTTTTTTGGGTGGTACGCAAGGGGTGATTGAACTACGGAGCCTCGATCGGTCAAGCGGCGCGGTCGAAGCCATGGAGGAAGAGGACGGATCTTTAAATTGTCCGTAGAATCCGGTTCAATAATAAGGGCTGGGGACCAGCCATCCTCAAAGGGGCTAGATGAAGGGAGAGGCATTACGATAGTAGAGAAAGCAGTAAAGAAATAACGAGCCCGGGATACTGAACCCCATTTTGCACAGTTAAGGTAATGTGCATCTGGTGACCAGTGTAGGGATGGATAACAGTCACCATCTGTTGGCGTTCTTGGTCTTCTTGTTCCTTTTGAAGTCTTTCTGCTTCCTTTTTCTGGTCTTCCACACGCTGTTCTTTTCTTACTTGAGCAGGGGTAAGCGGGCAGAGGCGAAGCCTTGTAAATAAATAAATGACTGAACCAACAACTCAAAAGGAATCGGACAAGCACACTTTTCCAAATGGAGGTGAATGGCATGTTGCCAACGTCGCCAAGCCTGTTGCTTGGTGTTCTGACTCAATCTCAAACCAGCCAGACATAACATCTTGAATGTTCATCCAGCCA
>DF242111.1:17961-63326 GCA_000507305.1 Breviolum minutum Mf 1.05b.01 | reverse complement strand
CCAGCAGGTTGTGATGCATAGTATTGATCATATTCCCAACTATCATCATATAGCCATTCGTTGTCATACTCAGTGTGATAGTTATCATGCCATTCATCACCTTCATGTTCATCATGATATGGAGATTCCTCAACATAGTGGGCCTGAAGACTGCTAGAAGCTGCCATGTTAGGACGTCCTAGCAGTTGGTCATCCCACAAAGTCTGAAGAGCCCGGGTGATCACTTCAAACTCTAGAGAGCCCTTTGTTGTGGAAATGATATCCCTCTTCTCGTCGGCTGTGAGGCCGGCTGCTTGCAGTAATCTAAAACCACGAAGGACCCCAAGAACAAATGAATCACCCAAGGTCATCTCATTGATACTAAGTGGTTCAAAACCAGGTGGAACATCAGTTGAAGGCACACCCACTGACCGCCTTGATGGTGTTGAGAGACCCCGACGACGAATTGGTGTGCCGCCAGAGCCTTCTACCTGAGTCGGTTCAGCTTGAGTGGCTGCACGGGATGCGGGCTCGGAAGGAGTGCCGACAGGATTGGGATCTTCATCATACCAATCTTGTTCATACCACTCATCCCACCAATCTTCATATGATCCATAGTCATCATCAGGTAGGTCAAAATTCTTTTCATGTTGTTTGATGCCAATCTTCTCTTCATGAAGTCTCACTAGTGCTTCCACAAATTCACTGTGCACCAATGCTTCCCTCACCAAGAACGAGTTCATTTGTTCATGAGGGTACCTACGAAATGCGAAGTATTGAGAACAAATCGCAGCTGCATTAGGTAACGCTTGGCGCACTAACGGTGATTCAGCTAGACGCTGCAGAAACTCTCTAGTGCCAAGATCAACATTTGACCATGACATCGCAAGCAATCTTGCAGGTCCAGTCAGACGACCCATCAACTTGGTCGCGCAATAGCGCCGTTTATGATGGGGAGTGGCTCGCACATACCATGATACTTCCCTAGTGTATTTCCTCCATGTTCTAGAGGAACCATCCCAACTTGGTACATGATGTTCCTTGTCAGACATCGCTTCTCTAAGAGGAAGCAAAAACAAAAGAAAGGTGCCAAATCCTATGATCTGGTAGTACAAAAAGGTCACGTGTGATCACCTGGTTATACCTTATGCCTCGTGCAATGAGGGATCACCAAGCTTCAAATGTCACACAGCACTGAGGGCAAAATTCAACCAGCAGAAGTAGACCAGTGTCTATCGATATATTCCTTAAGAATCTCGTAGCGCTATCCAGTCCCAATGCTAAAGGATGAAGGCCCAGGAAGTATCGCTCCGCTACCAATGTAGCTGGAGTAAAATGCAGTGGGGATATTGGGCTCTAGATATACCACACTCCACCAAACCAAGAATCGCAAAGGTGCCCAGAGCACCAGCAACCTTTTGACAGCCGCAATGGCCGGAAGTAGCTCTATGGCACTTGACAGGGATTCCGATACAAAAAGGGGGCCCCCTATCTGAGCCACAATGGTCAGTTGACCGGATTGGATAAATTGGAGTCGCTCTGCGATCTCATGGATGACACCTGAGCAGCTGGATCGACTGAAGTTGCAGAAACCTAGTTTTGGTGGTTGTTTTCAGCCCATCTGAAAAATATGAATTTTAGTCAAATTGGATCATTTCTCCCCCAGGTAAGGGCTTTAAAAAAAAAGTATATATATATATATATATATATGTTTGAAACCACCCACCTGGAAACAAGCAAGGAAACTAACAAAAGGATAGGACATCCAATAAAGAAATCCTTGACAACGGCCAACATTTCCAACAATCATCGTGTCGTCTCAAACGTAGTAAGTCACACAGACCTCTGAAAAAGCTTTCCATCAGAGATGTGTCAATTTCAAAATGATATACCCCCAAAAGTCACTGATGTTTTTCCCTATGTTTTTCTGAGAAACCAATGAATCTGGCACCTAATATTGAGATCTCCTCAAAAGTGTCGCACCTTTTCCTCGAGGACCAGGTCGACCAAGTGGTGTGGTAGGCGCAGGCACACCTACCAAATGAAAGTTTTGGCTTAAGAAAAAAAGGTGGGGCTTTCTGGTTTCTGATAAATTTGTCCTTTTTCCAATCCAGTTTCCGTTTCCGCAAAGTTTCTTAAATTTCAGATCCATTTTCGGGGGCCCCCTTTTTTGGGGGGATTCCATCCAAAACCCCATGGGTTTCCCTGTGCTTCCATCCCAACCCCATCTTCACCTTTTGAAGCGGGGAAAGGTTTGTTGGCCTCCCGTGAAAATCTACCAATGTCACGCCCTTTCTTTTTGTTTCAACAAGCAGCCACTGCCAGAAAAAGCCATGGACTTTTTGCGATACTGGTCGCCCTGTACATATCCAGGATGATCAGCGATAGGATGAGAGGAGGGGCCTTTCTTCACTGATTTTTTTTCACTTTTTTCAGGTTCCAACCTGACCGTAGCACACGGTGCCCGCCTCTGAGTTTTGAGATCAAAATAACACTTCTGCCAGGCTTCCGCTCAACAGAACAAATTTTCAAAGGATGAACGGTTTTCGTTTTCATCTTGGCCCAAACAATGACAGACAAGTCATAACAGAAGCATGGTTTTTTTCACATTGATTTCTGTGTTCTCCCTTGTCTTAAGGCCTTTTTCAAACCCTGCCACCTCAGCTGATCAACCCCAAATTTGCCAAATTTGCAAACCGTCGGGTCCACATGGGATGGACTCACACAGCGGGGTGTCACGCACAACCAACGAGCAGAAAATGGTACAGGATCTCACTGATCACAACACTAGTAGGGTGTGGATGGATTCCTTTGGTGGACCATTTCAAGAATGATGAGAAAGACAGATCCATCTTTCAGTCCTTGCTGATTTGCTTCGGACGATTCCAGGTAGCTGCATATGTGTATATATATACATATTGTTTTAAAGGCACAAGGGGTAACACGTTCTATGTCAATGCAATCCAATACAAAATCCCGCCCCAGATGAAGAGAATCGGATGTTTTGAGTTGCCATGGAATGTTGGTGGTTTACCCACTGCTTGAAAACCACTTGTAGCTTTGAACTCCTAAAAACCCTTTGGTGAAAATGCCAAACTGTTTTTTCTGCCTTGAAAAAATCATGATTTTTTCAAAATCTCCAGCACTATTTCATGAGTATAACCAACAAGAAGAGGTCACTAGTTCAATTTCCATGGGTTATCAAAAAAATATGCACAGTCCCAAACTAAAGAAACAATGAACAACAAATCTTTTCCTCAACTTTCAGCCCATGTTTTTTTCAGACCGTCGGACAAGTCCCTACCGTGCGAGGCGTCGCGGCAATTTCTGCAACCATGATTTGATGGTACGGCGCAAGCGTTCTCCTTTGGAGAGTTTTTCGGCTTGTTCTTGTTCCTCCTGAATAATCTCCTCAAGGACCTTGAAACGGTGCTTCAGTGAAAAGCAGGAATCAAAGATTCTGATGTCTTCAGAAAACATAGGGATACATTGATTCTATTCATCTAGGCTTGTTGCGATTTCAGATGTCATGTGCATATGTGTGCTTTTAATTGAACTCTGCCTCTATATATGTCAAACTGGAAATTTATAAATATGTGTATATACATGTGTATGCATGGTTTCATTTATGCACTCATTATCTGTCCATGTGTATCATGTCTGTCTGTCTCTCTGTCTGTCGGTCGGGCCGTCTGTCTGCATTAGTCGTCTCCTGCCGTACGGTTAAACCCCAATCCCGAAGTTCGCGAAAAGGTGTATATGCACATATATATATATATATGATGTCTATATGTATGTCTATATATATATATTATATGTCTATATATATACATATATATCTGTACAGAAACTAGACTTCAGACGGTGTGGTGATAAAGCTCTACTGCTTCACGTCAAAATAATATACAACCAAAAAAAAAGGAGGAATCATCCGAATCATCCCATCCCCTTCCACCAAAGAAAAAAAAACGCCAAAGTGTTGATGTTTTTCGTGCCGGGGAGGTTTCTTCAATTGGATATGGGGTAAAACTCCACTATCCCCTCCCGTTTGGTCACTGTCCCAGGCAGGATTTGAGTCAGTCAAGCTTAATTCGAAGGGCCCCGTGGTATCATTTGGAATGCGAAATCTCTTACCAGTAACAGTGGCAAGTAAAGGTGTGTTTGTTTAATCCCTTAGTAAAAATATCCGATTCCTGGTGTTGGAAGAGGTTTCGCATTCCAAAGTCTCATCCAAACCCAGCATTTTCCCCTGCAACGGACGTCGTTTGTCAGCCAGGCAACGGAACTGGGTAAGGTATCCACAGGAGGAAGCTCTGTGATCTGTCCCAAATAACATGCAAATTCGTCCAGAGAAATGCAACCATCCTGTGATACTCGGAAGGAGCAAAAGTTCAAGAAAAATCTGATTTCAGCCAGCCTTCGAGGTTTGGGGGGCCAAAGGGATTAAGAAAAAAAGGTCGATAGATTGGCACAAAAACCTTGAAAGATAAGAACCTTTTACTGCAATGAAGTGGTCATGGTGCAGTGGGTGTCTTTGTTGCAATGGTGCAGTAAATGGAAGTAACCAGAACAGTTCGAGAATTCAAGATGCCTCTGTTGAAACGAAAAGAGCCAAGAGCTTTTGAAATGAAACTGGTGGCCCAAATCGACTTTGGGATATTCCGAACATCCAGGAATGTCAATACGAGATGACAAATTGCGCAAAATCTTCTCAAAACACCACGGTGCTTTCTTTGAGCAAACCGGCTGAACGTTCAGGGGACAATGACAACATCTTTGCCATGTTTCCTAAAAGCATTGGCTCCTCTTGGTTGCCCCCAAGCTCTACATGGGTGTTTCCGAAAATAATGGGTACCCCCAAAACATCCATTTTAATAGGGTTTTCCATTATAAACCATCCATTTGGGGATACCCCTGTTTTTGGAAACACCCACATCTTGGTTTTGGACCGTCCTGATCCATATCTGCTTCTTGGAAAATGGAGGACACGTCAACATCGTTGCCCAACACCTCCAGGGGCGAAGGGTCATCATCTTGCCAACCAAAAAAAGTGCACAATTGGAAGGGAAAAAACCACTCAAAGTTCTCATACACTTGCACTGTTTTGATCACCCAAAAAAAATGTATGATTGAATCACACTTTCAAATGAAAAAGAACTAGTAGAGGCTGTTTTTTTCACCACCTCTTTTGGGTTAATAATCAGGAAGGTTTGGATAGAAACAAGCCATACAGACCTTTTAAAACCCAGCTGGGACACCTTTAAAAATCCTGATGTCCGCTCCTTCTCCTCCTTTCAGATTTGCAGTGGTTGATTTCATGTGAACAACTTCCATCTGTTTGTGAAAACCAGGGATGTAGGGAATATATGCAAATCACAAATAACAAAAAAAAACTACACTCCTCAAAATCAACATGGAACACAATGATGAAGGCTTGGAAGATGATTTTCCTTTGCAAAGGGATGATTTTCAGGCTCCATTTTGATTTCCCAGAATGTCATGGAATCTCACAAAGAATGCCCTAACTCTAGGACCTTTGCATCAAGCATTGCAATATAGCACAGATCGAAGACGTGAATTTCACCAGTTGGAAAAAAATGCATTGCATAATACAAGTATATCGATGAACTATACATGCATGTCGATGCATATGTATATAATATATATATGCAAAAAAATGTAGTGTATATTTTTCTAATCTCTGCATTCACTTCACCACAATCAAACAAACAAACAAAAAATTATCCCACCTACTGTTGACGGATCACAAATCTGGCACCCACCCAGTTGAGGTTGGTAGTTGATCTACCATTATTTACAAGGTTTATATACAAGGTTTACAATGATACTTTTGTTGATTCTATCCACTTCCACCAGCCGAAAACTTCGGAACCACCCCCTTCGGCACCTCGGTCAATATCTCCGGGCTCACCTGCCCCTTTCCCTCATGGTCGAAGTGGCGGAAGGCGCAGCGGACAATGTCCTCGGAAAAACGCCGTGGAACGCCCCGTTGAATCACTCGCGATTCACCCCGTTGTGAATCCCCGTTGAATCGCCGTTTTAACAGAGGATTTTTGGTTGAGGAAAAAAGAATGGCAACAAAATTAACACGCCAAAGTCATTGAAATTGTGGATGTTGTGAAAATTGATAGGTAATGGTAGGGTGGTAAGACGAAAAATTGAAATCTTCTGAATCTAGCTTAGGTGAATTTCGCCATATTCAATTCAGCAAGCTTCAATTTGTTTGGTCATCGAGTCCTTGTAAAAAAAACTACCTGGGACTACATAGAAGTCCGTCTCGTGATACCACTTTCACTAACACACATCTTCATTTTACCATACCCCCAACCCCGTTTCTACAAAATAGACTGTCTGGAGGTTAGACCGATATGAACAATTTTCTACTTTGTCACACTGTCCCTGTAAACTTCATACATTCATATACATTCTTTGGCTTGCTAACTATAGCACATATCCCTCAACACTAGTCAAAAGACCAAAACAAAACCCTTAAAAAAAAACACTTCTTGTTAACATTTCTTTTGGATAAAACATCCCCTTGGATAAAACATCACCTTGGACAAAACATCCCCTTGGATAAAACAACCTCCATCCATTTCTTTCCCCCTCTATTGGCCCCATGGCACGCCTCATGTTCTTCCAGTTCAGAGGCCATCATTGCAGCTAAGAAGTCGCTATAATGGATCCTCGGGATGGGCAGTCCCGTTTTTTGGTCCGCAAAATTTTTCGGGCCCCCAAAAGGTCACCAGTTAGGATAGGAAAGGCTTATGAAACTCCACGAAACTTTCGGGATGGATAAAAAAAACAAAATAAAACACAAAAAAAACACTTGTTTGATGCCATTCGTAGGGGTTATTTCGGCCGATTTACAACTGGTAGGGGCCGACTTTGTAGGGGCTGTGTGTTGAGAAATCGTGGATTGTTGTTCGTCATCCCTGTGGAACTGCCGGTAGAAGTTCATCCTCTTAACTTCCCCAGTAGAGGCCATTCCCCTTTGCAGAATCATCTCAGTTAAGATCTGGGGTAACATTGATAGAGGACAATCATCTGGCCGAATTGTAATATTTCACCAACCTAGATTTCCCTGAAATAAGAGAATTTCCCTTCCTCAACTACATTTTGGGGGCCCAGGTCGTGTGAGGTCGCGACCTAATTTGACCGGAATCATCCCCAACAAACATACTGTTGATGGTGCTTCAACCTTGCACCAGTTGAAAACTGTTTGTTACCTTCTTCAATTTCAGCATCGCTGGTATGGATTTGATACTATCTGGTGGGATAGATCTTGCTGGATGCAATCTAGGTTGGATATGTAACATCGAAAAAGCTGTAAAAGTTGTACGAGGTGTTTGAATTCTATATATATATATGTTGTATGTATATATATATATATCATATGACATCATATACATATGTTGTAAAATGTTGCTGTAAATTTGCTGTGGTAATTTTCATGGTTTTTTTCTCCAACGCCAAGATACTCATCAGGGAGACTTGAAGTCATCAAGGCCAAATCCTCCGGAAGAAACTTTTTCGACCGACGAGAAACGGGGGGGAAAAGGTGGCGAAACGGCTGAAAAAGATGAAGCTTTTTTGGTATCTATGTGGGGGTTTCCTAAAATGGGGTTCCCCAAAACTATGGGTTTTCCTAATCATTTTGGGGTGTTTTGAGGGTACCACCATTTAAGGAAACACCCATGTGAATTTTTTGGCAACTAACATATCCGACCTATTGTTGCTGGCAACCAGAAATCCGGGATTCACTCACCAGTTGAGGTGGGTAAATAGTTTATCCCATTATTTACAAGGATTTCTTCCATCAACATTGCTTTTCCAGCTACCTTTCAAACGGGCATTTCCTTTTGCAAACAAGTCCCCATGTTCCACTTTCGGTTGGTTTTTTTCTTGTGTTGTGGAACCACACAACGACCGCTGCGTTGATTCATAGCATGCGAACATCACAACCGGCATGACCGACTATCAGCCCATCAGCCCATTGTCCTCTTCAGACTCTTTGACCATCCGCGCTTGCAGGTAAGCCTAGCCCAAGTCGTCGCCGAGTTTTGGGGTTTGGGGATGTGGCCCCAAAACATCGAGCTACAAATCCCCACGGTGCTGCCCCAAAAAAAAGGAAGGGGGATAGGTTTCATGCCGTTTCTGGCAATGGGGTGCCGGTGTTGGTGGGGGGGAAACCGTGATACTTACTGCCATTACTGCTGGATTTTGTTGAAAGTCCTGGAATCCCAACAGATTCCAGATTATAGAGGGAAAGATGGAAAGCTTCAGAAAAGGGGCCAACAAACAGACCGTGAAGGAAGCAAACATCTCAAAGCAAAAGGCCTCTTCAAAGGTTTACTGTTTAAAGGCGGGCAGGCTTAGGATGAGTGTACCAAAAACATGTAAGCTGTGGGACCTTTGAGCAAAAAAAAATCAGGGGTCAATGATTTTAAGTTACACTCATTTCATGAATTCATACGGCACAAAAAAGTACACCACACATTTTGGAGGTTATGTAGCTGGTAAGTTCCTCAACCGAAAAATGCAGGGAAAATTAAGACTTTGAGATTTCTGGCTCAAGAATTTTGAAGTAGTCTTGGTGGTCACCGTGGTGGATGTGAGAACATCCCTTGGAACGTTGCACCTGGAGATGACTTTTGCTAATGATACCACTGCCATCTTTGCCATCACCAGTGCTCAAGTCAATGAAGACCTTGAAGTTCCCGTGTTTTTTTAAGGTCAGGACTGGTGAAAACAATACAAATGCATGGCGTGTTGGCTGAAAGAAGATGCAACATGATGCAACTTGGGATGGCCCTCCATGATGCCATTGTTAAAAGTAAAGGTTGGAATCTTGAAACCAAAAATGCGAAACCATCTTGGTCACTATTTGTGGCTGGGTGTGCAACCCAAGATACACTTAAGAATCATCTATGTAAATCATGTTTACATGAAACACACAACAACCTCCGATAAAACAAATGTATCTCTTGCTTTTGGGTTGACCACAACACCATGAATGATGTAACCTTGGGCCCACCTGACACCAGAAAACTCCTAGGAAACACGGCATGGCCACTATGGACAATCAATTGACAAATTGGCATCCATTCCACCATAGAAAAATGAAAAGTATAAAACTACCATTGCTTCTTGGAATTTGCAAGAAGCAACCCCGGACACTACACACAAGAATCACTTGGCATTTTGAAAAAACCGTTGCAAATTCACAAGAAAACAACCTGTAATTTCGTGACAAAAACCCAAAAAAAGACACACTAAAATGGGCCACGAAAAAACCCTCTTCCTTTCCATTGAATCCTGGTTGTTTAAAAACGGGATCCTTATGTCATGATTTTTGAGATATTCCCCATTTAACTGTGTAGGATGTCATCCCCCATATACCCTAAACAACCGTTTGGGCCCTTTTTGCATTGCTCAAATGTGTTTCCCACCATCAACAGACGAGGCACTCCACGCAAGCGTCGCCGCTCGGCCAGGCTCAAGGACCAGGCCATGGCTTTAAAACAAGCCCTGGCAGATTCGTGAATTTCCCATGGTGAAAAAAACAACACAAACGGGGAGGAAAAAGTTGGTTGAAAACTTTCACCATCCCAAAAATTGGTTGGAAAAATCTGATGTTTCATGGAAAACAAAAAACACTACATGCAAGAAACAGTTGGAAAATTATATTGCAGTTCCTGAATTTCATTGTCGAGCAAAAAGGTCACTTCGACAAAGGAAATAACTGGCAATGTCTCTATTGTGCGTCCAAGTCTACGTGTGCCAATTCTGAATTCAATTGTCTTGGCCAGATACGAACACTGCATGTCAATTCAAATGAAATTTATCGGAAACTTTTGTGGTAGAAAAATGACATGGAACCGTGCCTTCAACTGGCAGCTATTCTGTTTACTCTCTAGACGTTTCTTGGCATGGGTGACAGAGCGGGACTAATAAGCACTACCTTCAAACACAAAGTCACACTCCACTCACTTCCACACACTTGGTTCCAGGTTGGGAATACAGCAAAATGACCGCGAATTACGTGTTCATACTATTTTATCCACTGGTCCACACTCCTTAAATGTTTCGAAGCGCCGGCCCGGAAGATCAAAGACGAGCAACCGCAATTCTTACAGATTTCTTTCCGTAGTGCGGGGAGGCTTGGAACTTAGCAGAAAGCAACGGGACTATACTAACTATACGTTCCAGTCGTATACTGCCACCATTTCTCATAGCATGGAGACTTGTGAGGCGCTCACATTCCAAATGGTTGGGCCCATCCTTTCCACACACCTACCACAGGAACAATAACTGGTTCTGGCACAAAGTAGGTAGAATATAATCACCCTTCATTGATTGGAAGCTTTGATTTGGTGGTGATTCGGCTGTGTCTCCAAATTGGGCGCTCCGAACTCCATGTGTTTCGGGGTCGCCAATTTCTAAGCATACCTTTGCAATATTTTTGATTTCAATACACATATATATATATATGTATGTATATTTGAATAAAACAGAGACATATATTTTTATTGATATTCATATGCAGATATTGGCAAAAATATGTTTACATGTGTAAAGTAATGTGTATACATATAGTTTTTGAATGTAAACATATATATTTTAACAATATTTCAATATGTATATTGAAAGACTTTTTGAATACATATATTTATATTTACAGTTGAACATAAATATGTGTATAAGTACGCAAAATGTCAGTGAAAAAAATCATTTATCCATTCCTGGACGGGCCGGCCGCTTGCTGCCAGTGCTCAATTTTTACACCACGCGGCCAGCCATAGACAAAAGTTGCTTCAAGGTGAGCTCTGCCTGAAAATGCCCATCCAGTTCAGGGTCGGAATGCAGTCTTGCAAGCACATGTAAGCTTTGGCTAGCCAAACAAGAGCTCTCCGAGAGACTGATTGAAATTGCTGGCGGAATCGTCTTCGTCTGGAGTAAAGGGATCTCGTCCTGTCACGCAAAGCTCTCTGATGGATGGTTCTCTTGTCCTCCAGACGCACACAAAATTCTTTTGCAATCTATTTGCAGCTAATATCTTCGGTTTAATTGCCGTCAATAAGTAGATCATCAGCTTACGGTGCCATGCTGTGAAAGCCCACGGCCCACATCATTTTCCAATGTGTCCCAGGATATATTTTCCAAAGTGTTGACTGTTGGCCTTCGTCTTGCGGGCTGCTCAGGAGGAGGCGCGCGGCCACCCTCTGATGGTTCCTAGCCAAAAGGATTGAAAATTGGTTTCTAGCATTCATCCTCTCGTTTTTTTGCAGGCATACCTTGCAATGCATGTGGCCTGTCTGCTGAGAAGGCATGGATCCCGCACAGGACCCACGAGTAGTTTTCAGGAGACGTCCAGACGACGCCTACTGAAAAATGGATCATTGCTCCGGATAGGCTTTGGGCATTGGGGATTTTCATAATGTGACATCAAAACTCGATATCAAAAATGCATCGATATCGTTCCATCCTTGTTACATGAGAAACGTAGTTTTGACCCATAACCTTGTATCACTCAGACTGTTGATGCGTTATGTGCTCCTTTTCTTGAAAATCTGTTTTGCAAGCCTTGAGAGTCATCCGGGCCACGGACTTCCCGCTTGTGGCGGTGGACGTGCACCGGCTCGCTGCAGACGAGGCAGCGCCGACTGCGTCGAGCTGGAGAGATGATTTGGTAACTGTGTTTGTGTAGACATCCAAATGCATGTTGTTTGTCTGCTGCCTGCTTCCCCTATAGTCGAATGGCAGCTCCCACTGCATTCAGCTGTAGGAACTTCGCTGATTCTGTTGGTTTTGACGTCAGTATGCATGTTGGGTGTCTTCAAAATCGTTCTTCCACAATGTTGGTCAAAAATCAATCGCTGCCCGGTCCACGGTTCTGCTTGCGGGAACTGAGGGGGACCTGAACAGCAGCTTTTGTGTTTTTTTATCTCGTAAGATCAATATCTGAGGGAGCCACGTCTGCAGCACACGTGACACAACACTGTTGTGCCAGCGTTGTGGTGCAACGCCAGGCCTTACGACAAGGTGATTTTTGCTCTTACAAAGTTTATGTGTGTTGAACCTGTTGCCTCGTGTGTCGATGTCGTCGAACAGTTCGCCTGGGGGCTCGAGGTCGTAATGTGATATTCATCATCAAATTCTGCCAGAATCCGTCCACTTAAACTCTTGTCGCATTTCAGTGGCAGACACTTTTTGGACCTCGCCCTCAAAGCTCCTTGGGGTCCTCTCTCAATGACCACGTCGGCGCCGCACGTCCGGCACCATTTTTGTTCCACCCGTCGCCACTTTGGTGGTCTTTGCAGGCTCTCCTCGTCGGAGGAAACCACTGTGGCCTCATCATGGTTTCGGCTCATGAAATCAAAGGATGTCTTTTCTTGTCCAGCGTTCATCGAATTAGAATGTGTGATTCTTCTACAGGCCCTTTGCGCCTGAGGAGCACGACCGGCTGTGGAGGCAGTGCCTTGCAAATAACATCATGTGACAATTCAGGTTTCACTGAATCTTGAGGAACTGGGGCGAACATGTCTGCTCGTTTTCTCTTTCACAGATGTACGCAGAATTGGGGAGGCGACGTTTCCCAATACCAAAAAAATTTTTCAAGCCGCCCATGTTATGCAAACTTCTTCGCCTCTGCTGTTTGTTCATGAGGGTTTGTAAGGTGTTTTGTTTGTTCCTGAGATTATGATAATTCGCGTTTACGTTGGGACCCGCTTTATGATGCTTTCATTTTGGATACATCCCTCCACATAAGACAAAACTAAACGAAATCAACCTTTCTTGAGATAGGAGCTCATCTTCATCATTCCACAAAGGAAAGCGTGGTTTTGGCCTAGCATGGCACAATTGCGAGCAAACGGAATGACCCACACTGCTTGGGGACTCGCCTATGAAGCAGCGGTCTGCATTGAAACCAGCTTTGCGAGGGCCAGTGCGGCTTGGCAAGACAAAAAAATGCTAGCCCAAAGTGTGGGACTAGAACTCACGGAGCTTTGACCGATGACTTACCAGCACTGGATCCAACAACAGGTGTGGAATTGCCAAATATTTGTAAAGAAATATATAAATATATGTGTATATCTGTTTTTCTCTTTATTTATTTACATGTATTTATTTGCTTATGTATTTATCGATTTTTTATTTGTTTATTTGTGTATTTGTTTATTTATTTATGTATTTGTTGATATTTTGTAACTATTTATTGCTTTTTCCTTTATTTATATATCTATTTTTCAATGAATTTATAGCTAAACAATTTTTTTTAGTTATCTATCTATAAATATAGCTAGTGCTGATGGGCGCCTTTTGTTTGTGGCCTAAAAGTTTGTTCAATCTGATCATGCTCCGTCAAATACTCCACACAAGTGTCGGCATAATCTACGCAAGAAGAATCAGCTCTGCCTGTCTCACGCCATGCAACAAGCAAGTTGACAATTCTCGGGTGTATGGGCGAAAAAAATCAGTATCTGAGCTGAACGAATCTCGATCGGCCCCAAAACTCTCATAATATCTGCATCCCTTCTTTGCCTCAGCACAAGAAACCACTGCAACAAAATGTAACAAGAGACAACTTGTTCACAAAAAAGAGTTCGCAGTGACAAGTGCAAAATCTATGTCTCTGGTCAGACAACACCAAACATATGACGAAACGAGATTTAGAAGCATCAAAGGCTCAGGTTCACATGTAAGCCAAGTTGCAAGCAGGTGAGAGGCCTGCCTTTGCATATTTGCAGCTCTTGTTCTTCAGGTTAAAGTTCCAACATATGCGATCTCCCTTGGGGGTGTTGTGGTCGAGGTCTGCAATCTCTTGGGGTGCACCCTTACCACCTTTCCCTTTTCCTTTCTTGCGCTCTGCATGCTCGGGACCCCTCCAAGGCTCCAGCTCCTTCAAGCTTGAAACCTCGCAGGTATGGCAAACAGAGGCTTCCAATCACACAATTGGCAAGGCACGTGCCTGCAGGGCCGAGCGGCGTGGCAGTAAGCCCGCCACAGACTTTCGTGGCCACAAAAATGTGGCCACTAGTAGTCTCGGTAACGTCCTCGGCAGCCTGCGCGGGAAGAAAGATGGGGAAAACCCCTTCCAGGATGGTGCAGAACAAACTGACTCGAGCAAGAACAGATGAATGCCGGACTAAAGCAAACAGGCTCATGATCATAAATGTGGCAAATCGCCTGAAGGCGCTCGTATGGTGGCTTCACCTTCTATCAGCCAAGAAGAAAGGCACTGTCTCCGAGAAACAGCTTAGTCGAAAGACGCAAGTTGCAAACTGCTTTTTGCAGAGCTGGCGTTCGGCTCCGTCAGTCCAAGAAAGCTGCTGCCTTCACCCCTCCTCCTCCTCACCTATCACCTTTGCAAGCTGCTCCTTGCTGAATTTTCGCTTGTCCAGCTTGGTGGTGCACAAGTCCTGGCGACGAATCCCAGCGCCGAGCTGCTGGAAACCACACCTTTCTGGTGGATTTTGGAACTGTCTCCCCGGCCCACAAAAAAGAGGAGTGTCACCATCGAGATCAGTCTCTATAGGGGATCTGCCCCTGCCAAATGCGTGATAAGGATACTTCTCTCAAACAGGGCAGCGACAAGCAACGCGGTTTTTGCTGTGGGAGTCCCAAGCGCACACATCAGCCCATAGTATATCAAAACTTCCAGGTTGTAGTCTTCCTAGATGTGATCACGAAATAAGGCAGAGAGAGAGAGAGAGAGTTGTACTACCTCGACTATACGTCTGTATTAATTTTTATGTTCTATATGTATTACAGTACACATGGTAGCATGTCATTTATATGCTACCAGCCTCACCTTGGAAAACTCCCACCAGCAACCCTCCCCCCACAACTGAAGCTCCTGCCTCTGGAAGTCGCTGGAACGTGCTAGGTTGCGAAAACCCGTGACCACCGTGCCGCCCTGCACCTGTCGGCTGTGCTCAACAAACCCGTTGGTTGCGGAAAAGCTGGGTTTTTCTCAGCTGCTTGGTGCAGCATTTGTTTGGTAACAAACCTCCCAAACTGTCCAGGTCAAATGTAGAGAAATATATCACAAGGATTTTCCGGGTCAAAATGTCAAACAAAAGGATGAATAAACAAAACCTCCCCGGTTGCTTTCGTTTCATTGGGGGAGGTTTAGTCAAGTCCCCTGACCAAAAAAGAGTAATGCTAGTTACTAGTTGTTGCGTGCTAAAATGGAATCTCCTTCGGCCGAAGTTGGTCACAGCAGTCTCCAAAAACCGATGTTTGGGACCCTGAACATGCAGCCTTAGTTGAAGGGAAACTCAATTCTGCGAACGTGACCTTATTGGGATGGTGGTTTTAGTGACCCCTTCAAAGGTTGTTGGTGACCTGGTACAAAGCATCTGTTATTGGTGGGTTCGTATTAGCTTCAGGTGTGTCACGCCCGGAGTCAATGACAATCGCCATAATCTGCAGCACTATGTTGGTGCTCAGACCGGCAAACCACCCAAAGGTACATCTTTACAAAATTCCACGTGGCACAAACATTTGTTGTTTTTTCAAGAGTACACCTCACCCATCGTGATTCTGGACCTCTTGAACCTCTTGATCTGTGCACGAAAAGAATCAGCCCTTGACAAATGATACAGCAGGTAATTGCTACTACTTTGATTTTGGAAATCCCACATTGTCTATGCGGTTCTCAACCAAGACTCCATTCAACAGGGTGGGCCATTGCAAACCGGTGCAACAATTTTTTCAGCCAAAGCCGACAAAATGTGAGTAGCTGGACCTTCAAGTCGGGGTGCCGTCCTTAAACCATAAGGGATGGTTTTTATTGACACCCGTTAAACGGAACCATTTAGCACCCCTTTGGCACGGTGCTGGGATCGATGCATTCTGCTTCGGACGGAACGGAGCCACCCGTTCCAAGCCCACCACCTTCTCCGCCGACGCATTCACCGCAAGAAGCCAGGGATGTCTCAATGCTTCTTCCGCTGTGAAGCGTTTGGAGCAATCTAAGACCAAAAGCCGATCCTGAGGACAAAAACAGCCGAAGGCTACATGCCCGACGCCTGAAAAATGGTGGTTGGAAGACGACTTTCCTTTTGGGTTTCGGCCTATTTTCAGGGGCGAGCTGTTAAACTTCGGGAGGGTAACAGCGAGTTTTACCCCTGAAAAGTTGCTAAATCCTAAAGGAGAGGAGTAAAAAATAGTCTTCCAAGCATCATTTTTTGAGGGATTATGTCTTAAACTTCTAGGGAATATATATATATATATATATAATATAGCTAGAAGTCGTAATGACAACATACTTGTCATCATGTTCTTGCATTGTATATTTCTATGGATGAATTGATGAACATGGCATGCACGGTTGTTTGGTGATATGTATTCAGCAGTGTTTTTTGATACGCCTAATACAATGAATGTATATATACAGCCAAACATATTTAAATCCAACATACGTTTCAATGAAAATGGTGTTTCTTCGGCTTGACGGAACGGCGTTTCAAGATTCCAGCAGGAATCTCAACGTTTCAAAGCTGAATCCCTGAAGGTTTGATACGTCGGATATCCTTGAAATATATCTCAGAGTTGCAGGTGTAAACCACCTATATACCCCCTCTCTGAAACTAACGAATTGCACCTGAAAATTGATTCTTGGGAATTGTTGGAAGATGAGTGTTCCTTTTTGTGGCCCAGCCTTGTTTTCAGAGACTACAGTCTGTTATTTTCACTCCAGGTCTCCAGGTGTGGGATTTAAGCGCCTTTTCTCTCCAGGTTTGGAATTTTTTTTAATCCCATGGGGTCCCGAGTTCGGTAATATGTATCGGGAAGTTGAACCCAACTGGTCACCTCTACTTTTTTGGAAGGGAAGGTCAACCCTCCAAGGCCCAAGGCCTTGGAACTTTAAATCAAAACAAGGGTCAAGTCATTTTGGGGTTTTTGGGTACCAATTTACCAGATAAAAACCCAACCAAATCTAGGTACACCCAGGGAAAATCAAAGGATGGTTGACCTAAAAATCACCCCTTTTTTCAAAGGAAAATCATCTGAAGCAAACCTCCATTTCTGAGTTCCGTGTGCATTTTCAGGGATGTCATCCTGGAAAAATCCTGCATCAAAGATTTCCCAGTAATTTCCCAATTGGATCAGTTGGTGAATTTCCCCATCCCATGCTGTCAAGACGCAACAAAGTCTCGTCCTTCCTGGCGAGACTAGAGTCTTTGGGCCCATGGGTTTCTGTGACTGCCATCACTATGGATCTTCCCTCATCAGGGGTATCCTATTTGGTTTATGGAGTTGTGGGTATATTTTAAAAAAAAACTTATACATCTAGACGGTTTAGAAAGGTTATAACTAAATATAACTGATATAACACACCCGACCTGTCGTCCACAAATAACCCTTCCCAACGCAGTCATGAGAATCAAGCGGTTCTGACTCACCGACCATTAGTTTCTTTTTCAAGGGCGGCGAAAACCCTCATTCATTCATGATACTTTGAAAGTTATATATTTTTTGTTTGGCTGTTTTTTTTCTTTGGTACCAAAAAAAATCCTTAAAAAACATTCCAACAATCAACCAACAACACTCATGTTTTCTGCCAGTACAAACAACGGGACTGAAAAAATGCACGGAAACGGACGCCTTACAAATGCGATGCCGCGATTTCCAAGCATAAGTTCCATTCATGATGTTGGTGGCTACATCCACATCTGTTCGACCTGCCATGGCAAAGTGGAAAATCTTTCGTTTTGTTGTGAAATTTTGTTGAATTTATGTTTGAAGGCCTTGATCCCATCTCTCAAGAAATCACAAGGGATTTTAGGACGGGGCCCAACTCCACAATGCAAATTTTGGCCCAAATCTTTGTTCTGTTTCGATGTTGGGGTGACAATTCATCTGACACCACTTGGGATATTTAAAACATTGATGTGTAGCTATTTTTAGTCAAAAAAGGGGCTGGTCCAGAATTCTATCAACATCTGTGTGAATGCAATAATCAAAACTTCACCAACCTGAAAATAAGGCTGGAAATCCACCCCCCCCTTCCACCTTGAAATGGCATCTCTCCCGTCCTCAGTCAGGAGGTAATTTCCCCAAGCAGGTGGGAGTGGGGAACAATAGATCAATGTAGGGCCCTCAAGGATGGAAAACAACAGTCCCAGAGTGGTTGTTTTATTGATGTATTTATGTTCTGGTTTATATACGTTTACAGCAACATTCTCTGCATCTAGCTAGAAAAAAACAAACCAAAAGATGCTAGTTTCTAGTTACTGGCAAGATACCTCTGTAGTGCGTGAGAAGTGGTGTTTGATCTACATCTCTGGCAAAACAAATATTCAACATGGCCACCAGGCGGGGCGGCACATCACTGGAGATGTAGCTTTCAAAATAGTGAGGATCAAACTTGCCCACCCCCCCCCCATTTTTTTGGAGGGTGAAAAATGGAAGTGTTTCGAAACTAGCACCAAGATCATGAATGTGATAAGCAAACCAGCGAGACAGGCACTTGTAGGATGGGGGGATCAAGAGGAGCAAGGTTTAAGTGTGAATGGGGTCAAACCCGCCGGAAAGTTGCCTCTGAAAATGCCAATCAACTCTGAATCGAGTTGCTTTACTTCCTATCCAATCATCAGGTCAAATTATAAGATGTCACCGAATCACCGATCTGGAAATTCCTGGATACATATGTACATACTGTATATATATATATATATATACTTTTATATACACACATATACAAATATATTGGTGTCGCTTGGATGTGTCCCCCTCCGAGCAACAGTGGAAAGGGTATCCCTTCCTAAAAATGTAAGAATCCTCGGTGCTCACTGGCATCCTGAAAGGGGCCACACCCAATCCCACAGCAAAAAATTGAGTCATGCCCGTATTGACCCTTTCTGAGGCGGTTCTCTGGAAAATGAATGCCTCCACCTGTTCGTCTCCGAAAAAACACTCACCATGTTCCACGGCAAAATTAATAACTGCCTCTTGCCCTAAACCTCAAAAAACAGGATGCGATCAACCAAAGTCTTAAGTGGGCTTCGTCTCAAAATTGGGGGGTCCAAAATTCACAAGTTTCCCTTCTAAACTGCGAGTTTTTTGGAGGGATTGGGGGGTCAAATGGTTTGTAACTATCATGAATCAGCGCCCTGATGTGGATCCACTGAGGCGAGACATCCACCAACGCATCACCCAGTTATCCAACTCATCACCCAGTTGCAGTAAGACATATACGATGACACCCAAGCTCCACATGTCGCAAGAACCACCAGAATATCTCTTCTTTAAAACCTAGCCCCCAATGTGTGGCCCTTCGAGATGGGCCTTCATGGGGTGTTGGCAGATTGCTTTGTGAGTTTGCATGTGAATCAAGCATTGCTGAGTTGGCTTACCAGAAAGTTTCGGGACAACTTTCGTTCTCAAAAACTGAATCGAATGATCATCAGTGTAACAAAAGGACAAAAAAACTAACTTCTGGCTGCATTCAAAATTGTTGGACACCGAATCAACAATCCTGCCAATATGACCAGTTTGGGGCGCTTTTTGTTTTTGTACTCGACTCTACTTTTGATCCATGGCCAGGCCAGCCTTTCAACTTGTAGAAAGGTGGATCTACAAGTTTTTCACCCCGAAACCCCCTACATTCCATGAAACCTTGATTTCATTGGGATTGAAACATGAGGTTTCGAAAAAAAATCCATATTTCAACTGGGTAGTATAATATATATATATATATACATGAACATATATATATGCAAATGTATGTATATATATACATATATCTTTAACAGTCCAACCAACCCAGTGTCTGTTTCGTTGCTCCATTGCTTTGGCTCCTAGGACCCTGTGTTTTTCTAAGCGGTCCTTCGTCGGAAAAGAAAAAAACAATTTTGATTTAAAAAAATCATCATATTGGAATCCAAGGGTAACTAAAAACCCTTCCCCAGGTTAAATAGGGCCTTATTGGGGAGGTACTAACAATCTTGAAGCCTTACATGAATATTCCCTTCATGAGGCCTTTGCTCGCCTCTCTAAATTGGATTTTTGCTCGATGGCTCGAACCCCCAAAAAAAAACAGCCTCTGGGGCAACGTAGGCAATGGTGCCTAAGGCCTCTTTCATACGTTTCCTCGGTGAAAATGTTCAAACGTTTCAGATTTCATGTTATAAGGTTTGACAAGAGGAATGTACAGCATCAAGGAGGGTCAGGAAGGGCAACATTGTGAATGTTGCATATCTTTGGTTTATGTCCCTTGGATCGTTTCTTCTGACCATTTGACCTTGCCGGCCATTGTGAGGGTGGAATCATACCTACTGACCTACTGGACTTCCCATGAAGACCTTGGCTTCTGACCCTCTCAAAACCGTCGTTTGCCTACAAAAAATGCCACATTCCAAAAGAAGGACACACTCGCCCCATTTCAACAACCAGTTTGTCTCATACAAGTCATTGTGCAAAAAACAAAATCTTCCTGCTAATCCTTTCAGATAGGCTGAAATACCACCTGTCCAACCACCAACTTTAGTTGACCAAAGAGATATCCAAAATATATAGGAACATGCAGCTGAATAGACACCCAAGAATCTTCATGCAAAAGAACTTGCTGAAACCAAAGTCAATAAGCTTCCTTGGCATCCATGCGGTCTGATGGCAAAAAACTGAATCCCTACATGATGGAAACTAACTAGACATCAATCCAGTTTTGGGAAAGGAATTCCTGCACTTTCAACTTCCATTTTTTGGGGGGGATCAGAAGAGCATGACAAACTTTGGAGAGGGCAATAAAACATTTTTTCATTCACATCTTTTCCACTCAAAAAACTTGTCTCCGTTGACAACCTCAAAACCATTCCAATACGTTGGGAACACTCCAATGTAGGCAAATTGCTATAATTCCTTAAGCTGAATGAAGGGCATTTAGGGTGGGGATCCCTTACTTTTAACCACATTTTGGGGGTGACCTTGGTGGATTGGTCGCCAAAACATCGCCAGGTGACAGGAAGTCGCTATCCTTGAAGTCGTAGAGAAAATTCTCTAACCTACATCGGCGTTTGGAGGGGTTTGACTGAGGTGTCTATCTCTATATTGGTTTTTTGGAATCATTATTCCAAATGTCCAACTCCTAGCATTGCAAAGGTCCGTTGTGGATGCTCAATCATTGTTGGATAATTCTATAAAATTTCAGGATGCAGAATGCATATTTACAGCCGTCATATGAGCAGCTGAAAAAATGGGTTGCAAATACATTCACATACATGACGAATTCGCACATTTCGGTTCAATCATTATCGCCAATTTTTTGGTGAATCTGATCCTTGTCAACACCAACCTCGAAATTTCTGAACGAACCTTCGGCTGACTTCCGGGAGATTTCCCCAACTAAACTACTTGAATTTTCGGGAAAATGGTACTATATACATATCTTTGGAAACCAAGGACATTTCCGACTAATTATTCCCATTTATAGGATGGTAGCATCAGCAAGTCAATGCACATGACTGCAAAATTACCAATTAACCATCGAATTATATCTTTTAAAAGAAAAGATTCTTCAATTCTCGCAGGCGTTCGACCAGGGATATACTTTGAAACATCTGTACTGTGCAAACAATACATATACTGTATGTGAATTCACATATAATATATATAGAGATAATATTTATAGATATATGGATATCGCCGTCACTCAAAATTCGGATGCCAAAAGGACCACAATTTTGGTCATGTTGAGCATTCCCACCATCCACTTTGGGATGCCAAACTATCTGTTTCATCAAGCAATCCCTGGGTTCAAAAAAGTACCAGAATTACAAAAAAACAAGGACTTATTTTGTACAGTGAAATATCCTATAATAATATACATATACTGTATATATACATATGTACATATATGTGTATATATATATGTATATATACCACATACACCCTCGAAAACTGACATGACAATGGACTAACAACCATTTGAAAATGTATCTCCTATGAAAAAATTATAATTTTCCAATGTCATGTAAGTTTTCAGCTATCTTTCCATTCAGACGCTTTCCCCTTGCACCACAAGGCTCCCCACTTCAGATCTCGATGCACTACACCCGAGGAATGGATGTACGAGATCGCCTGCGTTGAAAATCGAAGCGTTGCGGCGGGGTTTCCCGAAGGTTTCAAATCATTGAGAAGTGGTGATGACAATGATGATTCTGGTTGTTGTTGTTGTTGTTCTTCTTCTTCTTCTTCTTCTTCTTCTTCTTCTTCTTCTTCTTCTTCTTCTTTCTTCTTCTTCTTCTTCTCTTCTTCTTCTTCTTCTTCTTCTTCTTCTTCTTACCAATATTCTGCTGCTGCTCCCACCATGATGATCATGATGATGATGATGATGATGATGATGATGATGATGATGATGATGATGATGATGATGATGATGATGATGATGATGATGATGACAGTACACATGATAGTGATGAGTGTGATCGCAAAGACACCTGCCATTTGAACTATCCTAAACACCGATTCAAAGCTAGGCTGGTTGGTTGACCTCGAGCACTTGCAGATGAGTGACTTGAAGCATGTGCCATGTTGCAAGCGCGGCTTCTTTTGCTGTCCTTGGGACATCGGAAACAAAGCCAGGGCATGTCGGTGAGAATATCCATCTCAGACACTACATTCTATCGAAATGATGCTGTGCACATGTCATGTTCATCTCTGCGAGAGAGAAGATGTTAGTCTCCAGGATCTCTACATTTCAAGCCTGAACATCTCGGTGAATCATCATACACCAACATCGACACTTCGATTCCATCAGGGAGAAATCCCATGGGTGGGAACACCATCTTTCCAGGTAGCAAACATAGAAAAGCTCTCCATGTTTTGCTGGAAGAGGCATTTACATCTTCAACACCACATGCAACTGGAGTTCTAACATTCAATGTCTGATTTCCTTCCTGTTTCTACTTTAAAGCTCCAGTTCCTCTACATAGTTTGTTACATAAATATACATATATATATATATATATCATATATTCTAGCCTGTTCTGCCGAAATCATGTTCAGCGAATGTTACTAGGTTTCGAGTGTTCGGAAAACCTACCACAGATCAACACCTCACGACTTTTAGAAGATCTCACTCAAGCAACGGAACCTTGAGATAATCTGTTCCGAAAAATATCTGGGTCC
The DNA here is from genome assembly GCA_000507305.1 of Breviolum minutum Mf 1.05b.01. NCBI lineage: Eukaryota > Dinophyceae > Suessiales > Symbiodiniaceae > Breviolum > Breviolum minutum. Next base: position 40,187 of record DF242111.1, on the reverse strand, counting down.
CCAGTTCCAGGTACCCTCCAGGAAACTAACATATCCCCCAAAAATGGCATTTTGAAGATGATTTTCCTTTTCCCAAGGTGGGATATGTTAATCCCCTGGAGGGTACCTTTCCAAAACTTTTTCAAAATTCCCGCAAAAAAAACACGAGGGACGGTTGGGAAGAATCTGCCACCCGATCGAAGAGCTCGCCACCTGGAGATTCAAAATGACACAGGCGTCACGGTGTACACTGGTCGTCATTTACGAACTTTTCTTGAATATTTAATATGTATATTATGCTATATGGTATTTGTCATAAAGATACACATGTATATAATCTATATATATATATGTATAATTATATACACGTCAATAGGCACATATGATACAAAGCCATCCCTTAAGACATATCTATACATATTAATGGATCAATCCTCCCATGGCTAACTGACTACCAGCTACTGAAAGAAAGGTCCGAGTTGAGCACTTACTAAGTAGGTGGTTTCAACCCATCTAAAAAATATGATATATATATATATATATACAATATATACATAATCTATATATATATATATATGGGTGTTTCCTTAAATCGTGGTACCCATGGGCTTTCCTACTAAAAATGATCATTTGGGGTGTTTTGGGGGTACCACCATTTTAGGAACCCCCCCATATATCAGGAGTCATTGTATTACCAACCCAAACAATGCACTATTATAAGGGAAATCCCACAAAATTAACATAAATTCACATTGTTTGATTCCCCCAAAATGGGTAATTTAATGACCCCTGTATATAGTCATGGGAATCTTCCCCAGGGGTGAAAATTTAAAAAATGTTTGAAACCGCCACCTGGATAAATTTGTAAAACCCAAATCGCTGGAAGAAGAATTCCGTTGACAAAATATCTTTAAAACGACGCACAACAATAATTCATGAGTTTGAATGGCCACAGATTGTTTTCGAACAAAAAAATGCTTTGAATCTCATTGCTGGTCTGAACAATAATTTTGGCTTGGTTCACTTTTGAAGCCATGTTAAGATCTATCCGATAGGAATATCAGCTATAGTATGTGCTGATCTGCTTAAAAAAGGCTGAGACCACCAACTAAGCCAAGCATCCAAGCATTCTGTGTGAATTCTCATCATTTTGAGAAGTTTTTCCGAAATGGAATTTTCCCTGTCAAGCTGAACCACCATTTCAGCCCCAAACTGGGAACCCCTGGAACTCAACGGCAGGCAGTCGGCACCTTCCATGCATTCCATGACCAAGCTAAGCACTTTTTCAGATTCATAGACCTCGGAGGTGGTCGAGGTGGCCGAGGATCGATTTGTTTCGCACATTTTGAGATCCGAAAAACGCCCAACCTGAAGCACCTTGCCCAAAGCTTGACCAAATATCACGATTTGTGACCAAAAAAAAGTCACTGCGTATATATGTATGTATATATATATATATATATATTAGATCACTCAAAAATCGGCCACAAGACCTCTTGAATTGGAATCCTCCGGGGTGTTGCAACATCTATAGACTGAAAGTGAATCTTTGAGGCCTGAAAGAACTTAGATCATCAACACCACCATATCTTTGCTATGTAAGAAGAAAAGCATCATTCTGAAAGAAATTTCCTCGGCCAAACTCCGTGAATTTCCTGGTCAACTATTCATTCCACATCCCAGTGGCGCGCAGAAGCCGCGCAATGTGAGGATGGTCCAAACTCAAGAAGACTTCCAATTCGGCCTCCAATCTTTGCCTCCCAGGTGGATAACAACTTGACCAGTTGATGCACTTGGAAAATAAAAGAAACTTGGAATCCAGCAGTAGCGAGGTCAAAACCTTTCACGTCTGAGTGTTCCACTTCAGGATGCAAGTATGGTACCTTCATATTCGACTTGAGGTTCATCTTGTTCTTGTTCTTGTTCTTGTTTTTATTCTTGTTGTTCTTCTTCTTCTTCTTGTTCTTCTTATTCTTCTTCTTCTTCTTCTTCTTCTTCTTCTTCTTCTTCTTCTTCTTCTTCTTCTTCTTCTTCTTCTTCTTCTTCTTCTTCTTCTTCTTCTTCTTCTTCTTCTTCTTCTTCTTCTTCTTCTTCTTCTTCTTCTTCTTCTTCTTCTTCTTCTTCTTCTTCTTCTTCTTCTTCTTCTTCTTCTTCTTCTTCTTCTTCTTCTTCTTCTTCTTCTTCTTCTTGTTGTTGCTCTTCTTCTTCTTGTTGTGGCTGTTCTTCTCATTGATCTTGTTTGCGGAAGTCACATCAAACAAATACGACCAAGTCAAACAACTCTTTTCTTGTTGTTCTTGTTGTTGTTGTTGTTGTTGTTGTTGCTGCTGCTGTTGTTGGTGTTTCTTCCCCACCAGTTGAAGAAGGTAGCGAAGGTAGCCCCTCCCACACATCCCACCTCGATGAGTCATCCAAGTGCTCCAAGTCGTAGCTCTTGATTGCCACCTTCCTCAATGAAGCTTTAGGACATCACCGGTTGCAAGGAGAAATCCAATCATACAAAAAAAATGTTCATGAACAGCAAGCAATCTCCAAGCTGATAAAATCATCTCGAATTCTTGGAGTATCACGTTTTTTTTCATCAAACCCGATTGAAAAGTTGATATCTGAAGCCTTCCTGTTGTTAACAAATCCACAGAAGTCACAAGTCCACAAGTCCACTGTTGATGGAAGAAATCCGGCATCCACCAGTTGAGGTTGGTAGTTTATCTCATTATCTATAGGGTTTCATACATCCTTTCGGTGGTTGTTTGGGATTTCAGCCATCATCCAACCCACCTGAGGCTCAAATATGTCTTTATATGGGGTGGCTCTCAAAACTGTTGGTCTCAAATCCCCTCAAAGTGTTGGAAGACGGTGTCTCTTAGTAGGACACCTGAGCAGGTCAATTAAATTTTGAGACACACCCATATAACGCAACAGACACACCCATATATCACAATAAACGCACCCATATATCACACTTGTTTGTGCCAAAAATTGCTTGAGGTTTTCTTAGCCACCACAATTAAAGTATCATTCCTCACCCTGAAATTTATGGTTCAGAAAATTCCATTCGAAAAGGAACCCTCCTTTTGAGCCTTGAAAATCACCGTCATTTTGCTAGAGATAATCACCCGCCATCCCGGACCATCCCATGCATTACCGGGTCACGGCGCATCGGGGACAGCCCGGTCCACCGCCGCCAGCACAGCTCCATTGCAGCCGGTACCCAGCACCTTCCCGGTGAAGCGGAAGTCATCCTCCAAAGCAAAGATTCCCGGTCCCAAAAAAGCATGGCACGGCCGGAAAAGGAAGTTTCAAAACATATAATATAGCCAGTGTAAGTATTCATAGATAGTAAATTAGTGTAATGACGATGCCTTTTTTTTGGCAGCTCTGGTTTTTAGGCATAAAGTTGATGGAAACTAATGGCAAACGTTATTTTGACTCCGGGTGGTTTGGCGTTGGTAGCAGCAAGATTTTTTGAGAGGAATATTTCTGGGTAAAAATTGAGCTCAGATGCCATGCCACCTCCCGGCACAATTGGCACCTCCCTGCTAAATACCTCCACCATAGCTGTCCAGATGGATTCAGAAGCTCCGGAACCCTCCAGAACCCTCAAGAACTTACTTTCAAGAACCCGCTGAACCAATCAAACTCTCGGGAAACTTTCCAAATGGGTCCGAAACTTTCCAGATCATAACCCTCCAAAACCATACAGCCTTTCGAACGCGCCGAAAGCCGACATACCTCCATGACCCCTCCGAGCGCCCCCCCCGGAACCTTTTACCTTTCAAAAGGCTTGCAGAAGCTTCCGATCCCATCGACAACACCCGAACCCGGCTCAAAACTTCCAAATGTAAGCAGAACCTTCCAATACGTCCGCAGCATCATTCTACACCTCTGGAACCCTCCGCAACCAGCAACACAGCTCAAACAGGCGTTGCGGCCTGCCGCATCCCACCCTGTAACTTTTATGGGCAGACCCCTGCATACCGCTATTGCTGATGAAAACAGTCTTCTTTCAGGATCAATTCAATTCATTCCCCCCGTTCCATCTACCAACAAACGCCCTAGATTTACCACCCTCAAACCACCCTGTCCACTCCTCTATCGGACGACCTTTGACCACTCGTCCCTTCACTGGTCCACGGCCCACTCGCTCGATGGCTCTCTTTTGCGCGTTGGCGAAGCCGGGGCTGGTGGCGGTCTGTGATGGGTCCTCCACGTCTCCCGTCCCCATGGCAGTGCTGGCAAAAGGCTGTCGACCCGGCCACGTGTCTCCAACAGATAGAGACCAAAAACGGTTGTTGTTTCCATGTGTCTCAAAATAAAAAAAGTGTCCTTTGTGTGGAAATCAGCTGCTGTGTCTTTTTTTTGGGCGTGGGGGAATAACAGTACCAAAGATCAGTTTGGGGGCTAAGTGTTTGCAAGAGATGCGAAGAAGTCTACAGAGTTTGAACAAACCATCTGCCTGATCTCAACTAGCAAAGCAATTGAATCTGATAGTTATGGTTTGACTCAACCCAAATGATTGAGCCTGTAGATGACCATTTCGTCACAACGGAGACCGGACCGTTTCTTGCTCAAGTATGACATTTTTTAAATCATGGGACTTTGGTTGATTGGGATCCGGTTTCGGAACACTACAAGGCGACCTTTAGTCTTCAAGCATTTTGAAAAAAGACCCAGATTCTGTTATTTTAAGTTGTTGAAATCATATACAATATAATTTTTGACACGAATCTTAGTGAAACCAGTGGTTGGGGAGTTGAGTTTTGACCCATGGTTTCATCTTGCACCTTTGAAAAGACATGGGTGTACCAGCCTCCCAAAAGCCGTGTTGTTTTGTAGATGGCTTATTCAGGAGGTTTGGAGAAAGGATGTAGTCATCCAAAAGAGTTGCCATTGAAAAGAGAAGGGCGGGAGCCTTTTTTGTTGTCAAGATTGGGTGTTAGATCAAGAGGGATTCCCCATTTCTTTGCAGGGATCAAACCATTTGAATGTACAGTCGTTTTACATGACTTCTCCTTCTTTCAAGCCACAAAACACCAACATGTTGGAATCCAAAATTTCATCACAGCGGATCCCAAAACATGATAGTTCTTGAACCTGCATCAGAGGAGATCCCCCACCTAGAACCACCCCATCTTGCAAAGAGGAGCCCTGTTAAAATGGAAAAATGTGGCTATCCTTTCGAAGGGTAGCAACTTTGTTCTAACATCTACTATGCTATGTATACAAAATACGGCTTGTGTGTTGGGGCACTTGGGGCACTTTTCTAGGGAACAAATCTGCAACGGCCTTCCCCTTCTTGCTACGTTTTCCCTGTAGATTTCCGAACAGCCTGCAGTTCTGGACTCAGGGGATGAAGCCTGGAATCAACCAACCATTCTGGGCAGCGTCTTTTTCGTTGGGTTGAAATGGAAAATCCGAAGTGTGCAAAGGGACTCGTCACCCATTTCCTCCATAAACAGGATCCTTCCCATGTCCCCACAAATCCAAGTTTTTTTCTTCCCGAAGGAGCCGTGACAAAAGAACCGATCAGTCATCTTGATCCAGGCTGCTTTACTAACCCCCCCCAAAAAAAAAAAACGCAAATGACATCGAAATCCATAGCCAGGTGATTCAATTCGTGACCTTTTTATTCCTTAGTTGGGAGGTCACCAACAACCTTTGAAGGGGTCACGAAAAACACCATCCCAAAAAAAGGTCACAAAGACGCAGAATCACCTGGAGGATGTCATTAGATAGAAGTCACTGGGTCTTCCATTAATTGACTTACAAGTGAAGCTTCAGAATGAAGAGATCATCTCGGAAACTTGGAATGATATGATATCATGTGATACAATATGATCAAACATTATGACATGACACAATGGCATGCGATGATCAGAGTGACCCTATGGCACGACATCAGATTTTCGCGTTTTCCCAATCGCCTTGGGACTTCCATTCGCTGCCAGCCAAGCACGTGCCTGAGGACATCGGGCCCAGCGCTAAAAAAACACCAAGGCAGTCTCTGGCTTCAGGCTTCTGAATGTTTTTCCTGTAAATACATACCAGTTGGTGGTTTCAACCCATTTGAAAAATATTAGTCAAATTGGATCATTTCCCCAAGTAGGGATGAAAATAAAAAATATTTGAAACCACTATCCTGCAATCCGGAATCAGGGCAAGGATTTCCCTCAGGTAAACTAAAATAGCAGGCTGAAATATCCCTATTGAAAAAATAGTAAATACATCTTCAATCCGGGTCCTTTTTCCAGCCAGCTATGTTAGTTTACCTGAGTGTAAGGATAATTTTTTGGGTTTGTCGAACCTAGCGTAACCTAGAGCCAAGGTTGCTGTGTTCATTCCAAGTTTGATAAAATGGTGGTCTCCTGTTGTCCTTGATCTCCCCAAAAAAAACAACTCAGGCGTTCACTCCCTCCACCCCTGCACACAGCATCCCCTCCCACAGCATCCCCCACATGAAGGGATGCGATGAGAGCATCCAGCTGCGCATGATGCTCTTGCCAGCTGGGTCCTGGCGGAAACAACGGTGACAAAAAAAATATAGCACCCAAGTAAAGCACGCAATTTTTTTGGGTGAGGGAAACCTTCAAGTAACCAACCAGATGTTTTTGTGTAAACAGAAGAGAGCCCAGCACGTCTCAACAAATGGTTTCAGAGAAAAATGTGAAGGTATACATCAGATTCATGTATGTATGATATGGTGAAAGCAGGGTGAATGTGGGAGGAATTGTTCATCCAAATACTACTCCAATCCTCCTGAAAATCTTTGTCAATTTGGGTTGAGATTCCGTCAAATCACCCAAAGCACCTGATTTGGGGAAAAATCTTCAAATTAAAAAAAAACACCAACAAAACCAACAGCTCAACCCCTGAAAAATGATTCTTGGAAGACAATTTTTTCGGCTTCCTTTTTGAATCACCAACCTCGAAAGGTGGGTTTTTTCCCACATGATGGGTATGCGGAGGTTCCAACAGAAATGGATGGCTTGCATATCAACCGGCAGTGCACGAGGCCGTTTAATCTCACCCGTGTAAGTGTGAAGGCCGATTGAAAAGATGGGTGTCCCTCAAAAAAAAGCAATGAAAATGTGAGGTTGATTTGGGCATCCCACCAAATTGTCAGCAAGAATCATGAGGATTCAAAAATGATTTGCTGAAAAAGCAAATGAACAAGTCCCAGGATTTGTATCCCCTCAACCTTGTGATTCCATGAGGTTGAAGTCTGCAGACAACATGAAACTGGATTTTTGCATGTTTCGAGATCAGTCACTTAGTTTGACACTGCTGATCAGTTGGTTGGTTGTTTGCGGTTGCAAATGTTCAAAAAACCCAAAGAAATCGACCCACCGATTCGGGCGAAGAAAAAAAATGGATGAAATCCGCCCAATGGAAAAAAAAAAAAACTTGGGCGGATTGAAAACTACCAACAGTTTTAGGTAGATCGACCTTTAACCATGCCCCAATCTTTCACCTGCAGCCACCCTTGGTTGGTTAAATTGTAAATATCCCATCTTTCGCTCTGCCTCCTTCAGATGTCATATGGCTCAAAATACCATCATAACAAGCTCACGGATCGAAGCCATACAAGGTTGGGCATTACCCAGTCGTTGATCATGGTCCGGTACTGCTAATGGCAAATCGACCTCGAACTTGGTTTCTAGTCTTCTTTTGTTGGCAATTCAGTGCATGATGTGGTGACAAGCATGGGTACCTTTTTTTTCTGGAGCAAGGTTTTGTTGATGTTTCACCCATTGGACCTCTCCTAACTTACAGCACTTACTGTTTGTTTTCCCAGTTGGTAGTGGAGCTTGGGATCCTGAAACTTCTTCGAGAATGGTTTCTCCTTCTGTCCACCAAATTCGAGTCGAATTCAGTGAAGAAAAACCTAAGGGACCTCATTCTGGTAGCATTTTTCGGGCACCCAACAAAACTACATGACTCTGAGGGGCCATGTGGGAGGGCGGCTGTAATACGCCCGTCGCACCGAGACTTTGTCGGCACGCTTGAGCTGGCAGCCAAAATGGAGGTTTGGAGACCAGGATTTGGGGTGCCCCTTGAAACCTAGCGGTGAAAAATCGAGTTTCAACCTTGAAAAAACCTGGGCAACGAACTAGGAAGTTGACTGAGGTAGACTTCCAGAATGTACCTTGTGCAAAAATACATGGGAGTAAGTATGCGTGCATGTTTTCTATTGTATTGATATTTAAATACGTGTATACACATGTCTCAATATATTCATAGGCATATAGACCCTGAAGATGAAAGACCAAACAAAGAATTGTCTTTTGGATAAGTCATGCAAAGGATTCCCTACTACCCTGTGACGAACTGTTTGATTTAAAACCACTGCGAAAAAGGATGGCAAAACTGAAATACTCCACATGTTTTCTCCAATTTTTTTTCCAACTTTCTCCAAATTTTCCAAATGAGAAAACTGAATTGTTTCCATCACCGGTCGGCAAATGTTTGCAAGAACACTGGGAAGGGCAAGTCTTTTTACTCCAATGAATTCTTCCTGTCAAGAATGCATCAATCAGCGCCGAAGCCTTGATCGGCTGAAGCAGATGCGATTCAATCAGTTGCACCGCTTCTGCGTCTGTGACTGACAAGCCATCTGCCCTGTGCTTAACCCAGTGCAAGCTCTCAAAAACTGCAAGGTTGGGAACATCAAGCACATGGGCTTCAGAGTTCAAATCAGGAAACGCACCACCCGAATCATCCACCCAGCTTCAGAAGCATCAATGCTGCTGACATTGAGATGGAAATGACTCAAGGTCAGAATTCTGGTGGAACCGCGTGCGGGATAAGACGGAAAACCTCCCCAGAGTCGGTCCTCAAGCCAGCATCAAGCATCATCAAGGGATCATTTTCCTTGTCTGCAGCTGGATGCACAGAGGCAGGTTCCTCTCCAAGAGGGGGTCCAAGGCCCAAGGCTCTCAAAGGCACTTTCCCTGGGTGCTCAAGGTCAATGTAGCAGAAGCACTCTGACTAAGTGATTACCCCCGCCGCGGAAGCAAACTTATTCTTGCTTGAAGGATGTTCAGTCTTTAAAGCTCAGAACACAGCCGGAACCAAGTTTCTTCCACAGCGAGACGGATTGCTTCAACATGTCCGGACATGAGGTGAAACTATACTCCTGCTTCCTTGCAGGCTGGCCTCCGCTAACAGGCTGGATCAAAGAGGTTCAACAAAACTAGCAGGGCATCAGAACTCTCTACTACTGAAAGTGCGGCTAGTCGGGGAGCAAAAAGGCCATAGGAATCAGACCTTGGAGTCATACATCTGCGCCAACAGTCAACAGAAAAGCCAATCAATACGTAGTGGACATCGATGTTTTTCCACGGTTGATCTCGGCATCAGCATCCTCCTTCTCCCACGTGCAAGGGCGCCTTCAAACTGTTTGGTTTCTCCTTTCTGTTTGCCTGAACGATTCAGCAGACTATCTCGATAGTCTCGCAAGTGCACCCAACAAAAACAAGCTCAACAACTTGACGCACTTCTTCTAAGCCCTGGGCTGTCTTGAGATCATCTACCGCGTTTGAAAACCCAAGTCGTCCGAAGCAAAGGGAAAGGAAAAAACATGCAAAGTTCTTCAATACTCTTCCACGGACAAAGGCTGAGCTGAGGGACATTCAACAAGTCGCCTTTAACTTGAAAAGCATCCGTGAGCGTGACCTGGATCTCCCCATCATTGTCCTTCGGGTTGCTTGAGAATGCAGGTGCAACATCAAACATCAACTCATGCTCGAAACATCCTATCTAGTTATGGAAACCCATGCAAACTCGACCCCTGTCCAAGTGTATGCAAAGAAACATGGGCATTGCCAAAAAAACATGCGAAGGCTTTTGACGACTATTTGGCAAAGGAGGACTGTTTGGAAGACCTCTTTCAAACAAACCCTCAGGAACTATATATCAACCCTGTAACATGTCGTATCTACCCCTAGCAACTCCTGAACAATACCTAACAATGTGCCTATCAAAAAACACTGCCTATCTCAACTCTTCCCCAATATTTTTATCCTGCAACTCATGAGTAACATCCCATTAACAACCATGACCTCGATCGTGCTCTGTTTTGGAAAACGTGGAAAGAAATGCATCAACTCTTATGAAAAACCTTCACGAACTATCAGATCCGACCTATCCTCTGTTCACGATTTTATCCTGGTACTTCAACATCTCAGGAACAATCATGACCCGATCATTGGCCTTGTTCTGTTTGGGAAATCATACCATGGGAATAAATGCAAAAACTCTCAAAAACTTCGGACAATTTTGGTGGATTGGTACTGAAAGGGGTTCTGCTTGAGTCTTCTGAAACCTGAAAGCTACAATCTTTTCGAAGTTGGCGAACCCAAACAAGCTTGGTCTGGGTTTCAACACCTTGTGAGTGTACAAAGGAAGGGTTTCAGGAATCAACACTTGTAATCATGAAAATTCAAATTTGGCATCATTGAACTCAACACTCCTAACTTGAAAAAAAAAAATGGGGGGGGAGGTGATCAACACTAAACCTCTAGCTGAGCTTAATTGAGCTTATCGCCCACTCTTTGACAAGCCTACCGAGCTGAAGTCTACTTAAAATGAACTGGATGGTAAACGCTGCATAAGTTTAAAACAATAATTTGTTAGCAATCACGAAACATGGCAAATCGTCACGCCTGAAATTGCTTCAGCAGTTTTGACAAATCCTCCTTCAGCTTCTCCACCTTGTCGAACTTGTTCAAGACTGTCTCTGCAGACATATGGGGAATTCAGATGCAGCCTCAAAGTTCTTGAACGAATCAGGCATCTTGATCAACATCCCCCAACCAGGAATGTCGATCAAGATGCCTGATTCGTTCAAGAACTTTGGGCTGCATCTGAATTTGTGAATCTGCCTGCATCTGCCCCATCATACACGAGGCATTTCACAGCATTGATGTTGTTGGACTCCAAACCATTGACGAAATCCTTCATCAGCGTGAGGCGTTGGCAGTTTGGTCCATGTAGTGCATATTGGCTTCGTATTGGCGAATGCCTCCTTTCCGCATCCTTTCCGCTGGCCCCCAAAGAAGTCGACCTGACCGGCATTGCCAAATTCTATTGACCATCCAGGGCCAACAACCTTCTCATATGGACATCCAGCTCGCCCCATTTTCTTTACAACAAAGTTTTCAAAGTTGAAAAAACCCCCACAGATCGTGAGCTGCTGAAAAAAGGACTTCTTCCCGCATCAAACTCCCATTCGGATTCTTCCCGCATCAATGCGGGTACGATCCAACCTATAAGGCTCAAAGCCTGAGACATAATGCATGGCTTTTGGCTCATCAAGGGTCCACGAAAAATCTTGCGAAGTCAAATCACTTGTAAACGCAAAGGACAAAAAATCACATAGTAAAAACGCTCCTGTCTGACAACTTGGGTCTTAACCAATTCTGGTGGCAGAGTTTGCAAACTAACATTTAATGCCGTTCTGAGATCCTGGAATTGAGATGCAATCAATGGTAATGATAATTATTCTTGCGACAAGGTTGCCGAACGCAAAGAGTTTTGGTCTGAAGTAGCTGTGCCTAGCAGGGCTACACGTACTTCTACAAGACAATTCTTTTAAAAAAATGTGCTTTTTTCATAAGCTCTCGCGATGCTTTTTTGGTGCGATTGTTGGTTGGCTCAACAAAAAATTGCCGTTTGATCCATGAAGTTTCCCAAGAAGTGTTTCTCCCTCAAGTTCTGACAAAAAAAAAACATCACAAGTTCCCCAACTTCATGAGCACACTGAATGAATTTCAACCTTTCTTTCTTGCCACGTTTCAGGGTTTAAAGTGCAGATTGGATGCCATGGTTTCCGTGATAGTGATACTCATTGAATTGATCATTCCGTTTCCTCTTTGAGTGTGGTGCACATGTGAGTAGTGTCTGAGCTCTAGTATCTTTGTACTTGCAGGCATTCTCTGCGTGCAGTAGTTACCTTTGGGATGGCAATGCTCATCCCTTGAGTCTTTGTTGGAGCAACTGGCTTTTTTGATAAATGTTCTTGCAAACGTACAGTTCCCTGAACTAGCACCGGAACATCTTTTTATTACAATCCCTTCAACGCTGGTTTTTTTCTTGTGTGAAAGAAAGAATCAAATGCATGAAAGATCTGATGCAACTCTTCGAAAACTCAAAAAAAAAAAAACACTGAAAACTCTGGAATTTCCTGACAAATCTTTTTGCCTTCGCGGTTCGCGGCGATTCGGCGATCGACCGTGGGAAAAACGGAGCCCAAAAAACGCCCCCAAACATTCCAGCCAGTGGTGCCCTCAGGTCCAAAAACCCCGATGGGCACAACTAGCAGATCAAAGTCATTTAAAAAAGAAAAAAATATATATAATATATATATATATATACCCCAAACACAATGACATAGCAAAGAACTGACAGAATTGCATGATAGCAATGTGCGAATAAATTGATCAACATTTTAAAAAATCTAAACCTTTTGATGAGCGTCTGGCACCAACAGTCGAATTCTGATGTGCGTTGGGGGGTTGAGTCAAATGGGGAATCCCCTGTGATCACTTACTTCGTCCAACATCCACTTTTCATAGGGAATCCCCCTTCTAAAACGACCCACCTGCTGTGTCCACCACTTGGTGGTGGAGGACAATTTCACAGCTTGCAGCTCAAAAGTTTGCCACAAAACTCTCCGGGGTCCACATCTGCTAATGACAGACACTTGGACCGGTTTCTTGCCGGCCTGTACGAGAGGAAGAATCACTGTAGATGAATCAGCATCCATTCCGTTCCGTTCTGTTCATCCAAGTTATGCGCAAAATGTCGGAGCAGTGACCGGTGATGACCAAGGCAACTAAAGGATTCTGACCCAAGAGTTGACTTAGCGAAGATGATACCATCAAAATTGCTCCAGGATGCTATTTAAAAACTGGGATGCATTTCTACCATTGCAATCTGGCTCGGGGAGCAATCCAAATTCCACATCATATCCTTACGAAATTGCCTTGTATCGATCCAGTGGTGAGAGTTGCGGCTTGTCCACCAGTCCCTGTACCCACACATCTGCGGGGAGTGCGTTGTTTCACAATTGCACTCAAAGAGCTACAAAACCTGTGTCATTCGAAAACGCGGGTTACGCGTTGCTAAAATCCACTCTGGGGCATCATGCTTCTTCATTGATTCATGCATCATCATACAATTGGATACACTGATGCAATTAGGGTATTGCCGAACACTGGAACAGTGGATTTTTGGTCAGGTTAATAGGGTCATAAAAATAAGTATATTCTTTACCCACTGTTAAAGGGTTTTGGCAAGCACCAAAATACAATAGTTACATTCCCTGCATAGGTTGCTTCCATCATTGCCAAAAAGCTGCTGATTCGACGTGCCTCCATGGGCGAGCATCTCCGACCCCATATGGATAGATTTGCCAAGTCAAACCACGAACGATACCTGCAACACTGAGAAACTGTGATCATACCGAAATACATGGAGAAAATGCGCTCAAATCGAAACACAATGATAAGTACAAGGCTGAAACTGCTCAAGTGTACGTCATCTCCTTTGTAATTTTCGATCTCTTTGGAACCAGGGCATGCAAACGTTTCAGGTTTCTCCGATCTTTCGTCTTTCAAAAGAAGCCGCCTTTTTGAAGCAACAATCTTCAGACTCTCAAACTTTGGAAGGAAAAAAATCGACGACGACGACGACGACGACGACGACGACGACGACGACGACGACGACGAGGACGACGACGACGACGACAACAACAACAACAACAACAACAACAACAACAACAACAACAACAACAACAACAACAACAACAACAACAACAACAACAACAACAACAACAACAACAACAACAACAACAACAACAACAACAACAACAAATCAATGAAAACCAACTAAAACACAACAAAACTCACTTCGCGGGGTTGGCCACAAGTTGATCTGCCTGGGTTTCGTCCAAATCAGAAACACTCCGACCTCAATTTCAGTAGGATCACGTCGACAAGGTTGGGTGGTTTGGTGTGGGGTAGGGAGTGGGTGTGGGTCTTTTCATGGCTGAACATCTTTGGAGAGTTGGCAGGGATGATTAGAAATCATCCCAAGATGGTGAATTTCCTATGAATGAATGGAAAGATGTATAAAATCTATCATTAATAATCGGAGAAACCACACAACCTTACGTGGATAGCCAGATTTTTTGTCTATCAACAGTAGGATCAATGGTTTTGTGTTCTATTGTTGCAAAGGATCATTGACTATGAGTTGGAAAGGGTTAGTAATTGGGAAGAAGATGTATTGTATATTGACTTGAAAGGATTTCTTTAGAAAATAAGTAAAAAGCTTGGAATTTGCTGTACAACTGGAACTAGAGCCTCTCTGCTGGGGCATCCCCATTGGAACCATCAGCTTCCCAGTCCAAAGTTTGTGGATCAACCAACGGCTTTGATATGTTCGATCGCTTGGTTTGGAAGTTGATGTTAAGTTCCTGGTAGACACGCTTCTTATTCTTATTGTTATCATGTCATTTTTATGTTTATTTTCAATATTATCAATTATTGTCATTATCATTATTTTTATCATTATGATTATTCACTATCCCCGTCCCCATCAAATCTTTGAACAAGCCCCCTAAAACATGAAAATGTTTACCAGCTGATCAGCGGAAAGAATACCTGTTTTACAATGCCATCCTGGTTTGTGCAGCTCGACACAGTTTGACACTATTCAGCAAGCACTTCCAAGAGAAAGACCCCGCAACCAAAACTTGTTAAAAGTGCCTCAAACTTCAGAACACAAAAAATTACATCCAAGTAATTTTATCCCAAAAGAGCCAAAGGGTTCTCAACATCTCAAAAAGTAACGTTAAAAAAAACAGGTAAACATGCAAGAAACAACTTTTGAGCTCCCCGCCTAGCTTTTGTGGAGCTGTATGCCTCGAGAAAAGGAGGGGTGAAATCGTGGTGTTTGTTGCAGGTTTCTTTTTGGATTTCAAAAAGGAATCAGATTTGAGAATTTGAGATCCGTTTGGTGTTTTTTGGAAAAAAAAAGTCTTTCACCATTGTTGAACAACTTCAAGTATATCTCGCTCCTCGGTTGGACTTTTTCTCTCCTCACTCGGGTTAGGGATATCACCATACCTTCATCGCTCCCTTCACCGCCCCCAGTTGACTGAATTGGCCCCATTTTTTGGAGACAACGCCTCGCTGGCGTCTGTTGGCCTCGTCAGACCTCTAATCACCGTCGAGTGGCCTACAATTGCTCGCAAGCACCATGCCTTTGGCATGCCAAGTGGCAGTTAGATCTACAAGTTTGGTAATCTTCAGAAGAGATGGTGTATCCCAAGGAAGACGCCATGGAAGCACCATACGCACACATCAAATTAATCTCCAGAAGATTCACTCCAGCATAGAGCTTGGAAGTCGTGATCCAAGACAAGATCGCTTGATTCAAAGAACTGTCCAAAGGTACAAGCCTCAGCTTTTTATACAGGCTCATTGGGGTAAGAATTTTCGGGGGGGTAGGAACACCGGATTCCAAAAAACTCGCAAGTTTTTAACCATTTCAAAAGATGGTTCAATTTTGACGCCTGAATTGACCGTTTTAGAGGTCAGCCAATGCGTTGCCAGCAGTCAACTTTGCAGTGAGGAAAGCGGGGTCGGTTTCCCGCCAAAATGTACTTAGTAGGTATATAGTTGACCTTAATACCAGGGTCAAAGGACATAACACAACTTCCAAAAAGTAGTTTAGGTAAGGGGCCCATGTAAACCTAAACACCATCTATGATTCAGAAGTAGGACACTTCTCAACTCAAGCTTTGACCTAATGACCTAAATGAAATGCTCAAATTAAGGAAGCATATTTTTGATATCTCGCACCAGGCCATGCCTTTTTGGAAAGCCACCTCAACACTCTGGAGAAAGGTGGATGTCCAATTGTATTCAACAGAACTCAGGGCATTTTTTAAAAAATCAAACCTGGAACCCATAGACCCTACACAAGGTATACCAAGGCCATGGGGAAATTGATCCATTTTAGGTAGCAGACATCAAGATGTTGGGGGCTTCCAAAACAACCGTTTGGAAACCCCCGAAAAAAATGGCTGAAAAATAAATGGATAACTGTGGTTTTTTTTTCACCCCAAAAAGTGGAGTTATAACCTTACTTTATAACTGGTAGGGGGCCCCACCTTGTATGGACCATTGGACTAAGCTTTTCCTCGAAAACATGACATGCTGCCATTCTTTGCCCTCAATGTCACCAGTGGATGAATGTCGACCCATAGCAACTCTTTCATGAGAAGGTGTTGCACCTAAAAAAAAAACGCCAGGTCAAGGGGGTTGGATCCTTTGAAAAAGAGCTAACTCCAGGCAGGTCACAGCTGTTGTTGAATAAAGGACTGGACTTGAAAAAGTGTCTTTTCAGCATGTTGGGCATGCATCTCCTTCATGGTCTTCTCCACATATGGTTTGACTCCTTGGTGTTTGGAACCCGTTGGAGAGTTGGAAAGATACAAGGGTGAAGGGTGGGTGATGCCACCTTAAAACTGTAAAATGTAAAACTTGTACGTAACTTGTAGCTTTGAACTTATTGCTTGTGCGAAGTTTTAGCTGTGATTGAGGACTAAACGGTTAACCCTCTATTTTCCACATGTAATCAGGAAAGGGGTAGAGATCTTGCTTCTTGCAAAGCAGTGTTTCCCCAAAAACGTGGCGATGTCGGTATTCGCCAACCTATTCTTGGGAATCGTGACTTGAAGGCTCCCTGGGTCCCAGTGACTTTTCATGCCACCTGTCAGTAGGTGTGGTCCCAAAATTCGTAGAGGGTTACTTTTTTTTTAAGTTGGGACGATACTGAAAAATCTTAACACATCATATACTGCCGTAGACCTCAAAACCTCTTGTTTTCGCCTTTTTTCATGTCAGGCGCAACTGACACTGGTGTCAACTTCCCGACGACATCAACGACTTCGCCCCCGACAAAAAAATCTTCAAACCTCCAGCCATTGCAGGTACTGCTGCGATTTTTTAGTTTTTTCGGTAGGTGGGCAGTTATTTTTTGCCAGTTGAAAGTCATAGGACACTCAAAGGTTGAATATGAGATCTTCCCCGAATTTCAGTGTGAAAAAAACAAGAAACACCAACTAAGAGAAAAAGAAATCCAAGAGTCTCTCTGCTGAAGTGATATCTGGATCCCAGTTGTCTTGAACACACGCTCCATCCACCGCCAGCATATGACCACCATCGGCCAGTCGACTCTTCTTCATTGCTTCACCCATCGTCATGGAAGACAAGGTCCTCAATGCCACCGTTTGTATTGATGGCTTATTAACTATTGGTTTCCCTTAGTAAGGCCGGCTACTTAACCCTTATTTCTGGGGGGGGTACGTTAAAGGGGGGGGTTAGGTTGACCAGTTATAATGTATTGCTTAGAGTTTGGAGGAGTTTATATGTGTTGGATCACGCAATCGGTCAAATTGCTAATCTTCGCATACAAAACACTAGTCTGCGCCCTCCAGAAACCACTCTTTGGAACACTTTTGAACTTTTCTTGCCACCACTTGCAAGGATCATCCAAACCACGATGTGTGTGGTTGTAAAGGGTCTAACCTCACGAGGTAACCACAGAAACCCATCCTTTAGAATCAAACCCTTCCATTGCTACAAGATACGTACAATTTGTCTCAAAGGTCAAACCCAAGCGTTCCACTTCTTTGATCCAACGGTCTTCAGAGCACTTGGAGCTTTGCCAGTGAAACCATCCCTGTCTCACTTGACAGTGACCTTGGTTGGCAGCAAGGGATTTCTTATCACGGCACCGATATGATTTTACCAGAAATAGCCGGGGGAACAATGAAGAGTAATCAACCACCAGCTGGTCCCTTAATTTAACTTTGGTCCAATTTGAAAGGGGCCACATGTCCGAAAGGTGAAATGCAGAGATGTTACTCTGTCTTCCATCACATTTTCAGAGGTGTATGTAGACAAGCACTTCATCTCCAGATAGAACCCCTTATTGTCGAGCGCGAGTCACTGATCACAAGCACTACCAGTTCCTCAGGATGATCACGAGCCCATTGAGCCAGCTTTGGCCATTCTCCTGTTGGAAAATGTCGGTTGGAACGGTAGGGAAAATATCACTGCAGCGTCGAAAAACCATGAGAAGTGGCACAAAGAACCAACGGTGGTGGTGGTGGAGGTGGTGGTGCTGGTGCTGGCAGTGGCGCTGGTGCTGGTGCTGGTGTTGGTGGTGGTGGTGTTTGGTGTTCATGTTCATGGTGTTGCTGTTGCTGTTGATGTTGTTATTTTTGTTTGTTGTCTTTGCTGTCGTTAGTGCTGTTGATAATGTTGTTGTTGTTGTCGTGGCTATTGTCGTTGTTGTTATTCTTTTTGTTCTTGTCGTTGATGCTGCTGCTGTTTTCGCTGCTGTTTTTTATCGTCGAAGGCGTCGTCGCAGTTGCTCTTGTCATATCCTTTGTTTTGTGCGCTCCTTGTTCCATCTGATCATTCAATTTGAAAACCTTGCTTTGCACTTTGCACGTAATGACTCTGCGATTTCCTTTGCTTTTTGCAGCTAGGATGATTCATGCCAGGAAAGTTCCTTCCCCAAATTGTTTTCGTGATTCTCGGGGCCATTTTCCAGGCTTCCGTTCCCTTAACTGACTGCCCCCCTGCCTTGAAGTGTTTGCTTTGAAACCCAGCTGACCATCCCAGAACCATGATGGAAATAGATAGCTGTTTCACCTTCATCCACCACCAGTCTGATATCCTTGGCAGCAACTTCGAGCCTATTTGGAGGATGTACCACTCCACTTTGGGTTGAAAAATCAACTCCTCTTAGCTCTCCAATTATGCAAAAAAGAGCTTGGGAGTCAAATTTCAAGTTGCTTCGGAAATTCGGATAACTGACCAAAAATCCCCCAAAAAAAAGATCCCATGAAATGGATGAATTCCCTGCCAGATTGGATGATTGGATGGGACTCCGGTATTAGCCCAGTGCGGCTTGAATTCCATTCATCTTATCCCAAAATCTCAGTAGAATTGATGACATGTC
The DNA here is from genome assembly GCA_000507305.1 of Breviolum minutum Mf 1.05b.01. Classification (NCBI taxonomy): domain Eukaryota; class Dinophyceae; order Suessiales; family Symbiodiniaceae; genus Breviolum; species Breviolum minutum. The sequence goes on along the minus strand of DF242111.1, from coordinate 21,164 downwards.
CTACACAAGTTTTGGGCCATCATCTGGACCCCTGAAAGCAAACGGCTTTCAAAGCCAACCATGGAGGTTCTGAAGATGATGGTTTCTTTTCAGGATGATTCCAAGGCTACTTTCGCCGTTTCTTTACAGTGTGCAAACTTTTCAGATTTTTATATACTCACTTTTATATTTGGGCCTTTAGAAAAAAAAAACACACCCGTGAAAATTCGTCAACTCTTCACCCAATCTCCACCGTGGTGTACCCGAATCCGTTCCAACTCAACTCTCGCCATGTCTCTAGAGAACGAGCACCACAGGTGAGTTGCTCCACCAAGTTGATGGTCCTTAGGGATATTGGAGCTTCCAGGGGAAACACCGAAAGTTTTAGCAACCCCACCTACTGGGGGTAAAACCTTGTAAATAATGGGATAAACTACCATTCCCTCAACTGGTGCAAGATTTCAGCAATCAACAGTAGTATCACCTAGTACTAGGGATAACCTTTCATCATGTTTCACCAGATTTTTACTAGGATTATTATTACATATACATATACGTTTTTTCACTGTCCACTGCGCAGGGGGAGCATCTCTATCTATATCCTACAATGAAAGAGAATGGACCAACCTCCCAGTAGAGCAATCAAAAACCAGGACTCGACCACCATATGAAAAAAAAAACTAGTAACTATGCCTATCCCATCAGTTATGATGTCTTCAGCAATTCTGATGGTATCCTTGTGTTTGTTTTCTCTGGATTCTGAAGAAACCCCTCCCAAAAAAATCAGTCGGATCAGTCCATTTTTTCCCACCAAGGTTCAGGAGCTGACTTGAGTCCCACAAGTTGGATTTTCAAACAGATGAAACTTTTCTGTTTCACCAAGCGATTTTGGGCACCAACAACGTAACCATTGAATGGAAAATGGACTAATTGACTATTGAAAATGGGGATTTTTTCCATTGCTATGTTAGAAAAAACCGGAGTTGTAAAAGAAAAGAAGCCAAACCTTTTGTGACTTGACGCTGGGTCAAAACTAAGATGCAATTTCTCTGGAAAAAAAACTGTTCTTGGTAGGATAGATATCTATCATAAAATCTATAGAATGACCCTGAAAAGATTGCGTGTTTTGACCCACCACTTTATTAAAAGGCAGCTGTCTGAGCTTGCGCAACGGGATCACGCACATCATAGCGACCCATGAAACCTGCGACAACCATATCATGACAACACAATGACCAATCCTGCCGATGATGTGCATCTAATATTTCAAGTCGTGTGCCGGACATTTGAGCAACGTCAATAAAACCATATAGCCATGGCTCAGTATGGGTGCAAAAGGTTGAACCATAGCCATAAAGTTACTTTTAGTGTTGGAAGATTGTATGCAAGCGCGTCCCTTCTCTGCATCCACATTTCTTGTATGGGCAATAGGGGGCTGGAAAAGAAAGATCCTCATGTTACCCACCTGAAGTTTAACATAGCCCCTGAAAAGTTACCATCCCAAAAGTAAAGTAGTCTTCCAACCATCATTTCTAGAGGCTATGTTAATCTTAAGGGGTGTTTGTGTTTGACAAAGAAGAACCCGGCCTGTGGCAGAGTCATGCGTCATGATGAAAGGATTCTCACGGAGAAGCGAGTTTGTCTCTACAATCCTGGAGGCAACTTGCAAAAACTTCCCAAACTCAAAATTGATCATGAACCAAATTAACCCGTAATATGTAAATGCTCAGTGCCAAAACTACAAGTTTTGGCAGAAGATTGAGGGAATTGCCATATTATGAAATCATATGAAACCATCATTTCTTCTCTTAGGTCGGTCCAAACAAAGTTTTCCTCCTTCATTTCCGATCTGACAACATCCTACTGAACTCCTGAGCCATAACTTTCTATGTAACCCGAATATCACTTATTGTTGTGTCCGAACCATTTGTCTCTATCGGTATACCTCCCCCAAACTCCAGAGTCAAATTGCCCAGAAAAAAACTTCAACAACCAGGTGATTCTTTGTGACCTTTGTGGGATGGTGGTTCGTGACCCCTTCAAAGATTAAGTGACCTCCAACTAAGGGATAAAAAGGTCCACGAATTGGATCACCTAAAACTTTTTTTTCTCGTTGAGTCCTTTGAAGTTTCGAATCTTTCACCGGTGCTTTCTCCACTTCGCAGTGGCACAGCAACGGCGCTGTTGCAAAACCCCTGCGTTCCGCGCATGCAGCGCTGGAATTGCGGCAGACACCGCCCAAAACGCCACAACTCTCACCTTGGCGCGAGAGTTGCGCCAAGTTGATGGTGGCTGTTTGCACCACCAAAAAAATTGATGAACAAAAAATTGACCCAATGGCCCTGTACTTTGGTTACACCCTTCATTTCTGGAACCCTCCAAATGAACGCCCCCCCGTCCTCTCCAGAAAAATCAGGGGGGAAGCACGTCTTGAAGTTAAACTGTTTTTTTTTGAGAGCGGCCGTTGGTGGGGATGTATTTTTTATGAAAAAATAACGTTAAAACACCGTAAATTACGATGTTTTATGGCTTCAACGTGTCTGAAACCTAGGTAAAACGCAAGTTTTTTGCTTCAATATTAGCGTGGGTTCTATGGTGCAGATCGCTTGTATTATGTTACCTAATCGTTTGTTTGTATTTCACTGAGCGAATTTGTCAAAGTTGTTTTTTTTTTGAATATATTATAGTACTTCTTTCTGGTTGCAATGAAGAAATTAAGTAACTTAAATGCCCTAGGCAGCCGTAGCGCAGACCATGTCATTACATTAAATGAATTTAGAAGAATAAAATCGTCTAATTTATTTCATTTGTTTATTTTGGATTTTGTTGTTTCTTTTATTATGGGGTCATATTGAAGATTCTTCCTTGCGAGCTACTTACTTCCCTTTGAAAAAGTCCGGTCTTCACAGTTTTGCATTTGCATGAATCTCTCTCTTCTTAACTTACTTTTCATTTCGAAAAAGTTCGGTCTTTAAAGACATCTTTTCCTATATGTATCAACTAAATTTTCCTAAGTAGTCCTTTCTTTGAAGAACCAATTTATATTTTAAATCCATATAGCTGATCAAAAGAACATGGCACGACTTAACCACCTCAGAATTCTTACGAATAATTATACGAAAACCTACCACTAGGAATCCATCCGCAGTCATCCTCGAAGGTGAAAGTGAATCACAAGCTTAAAATCATTCTTAATAAACATTCTTCCTGATAATCCACTTTCT
>DF242110.1:0-54966 GCA_000507305.1 Breviolum minutum Mf 1.05b.01 | reverse complement strand
CTGTATTTTACGATGTGTTTTCCCTTTCAGGTGCGAAAACTTCTGTTTCGAAAAAGCGCTCAAAACATCGTAATTTACAGTGTTTTCTGCTCCCACCAAAGACAAAACAACGCTATTTACGATGTTTTCCTCCTCTCGCAACCCCAAAATAGAGCCGAAACATCGGTATTTGCGATGTTTTTGCAACATCAAAAAAAACCAGCGTAGCCAAAACACCGCTATTTGCGTGACTTTTACAACACCACAACTGCAAAATGCTGTATTTTACAGTGTTTTTGAAGAGGTGGTTCAAAAACACTGGTATTTACGGTGTTTTGAAAGATTACTTGCATAAAACCATGTAAATACCAGCAAATTCTAACTTTTGCATCTTCCTTTGCAACAAGCCAACACATGCTAAAACACTGATATTTACAGCGTTTCTGAACAATGTTTGTTGCAAACAATTGCTATTTTTGGACCCTTTTTCCTCAAATTTCATGCGGTCGGTACCCCCCAAATTCGAGCAAATTCCCAAAACCTCACTTTTTGTTAACCTGCACCTATTTCCGTCGGCGGCATGGGCGGAACCTCCCTATGGCTAAAGCCACAGATGGCTTGGCCTTCGGCACAACACGGCACTGCCGGATTTAAGGGCTACCGCCCATGCCGCCGACCCCTCAGTTGGGCCATTTGGTAAAAGAGTTGGTGGTGCCTAACAGGCCCCAGCACGTGGACACAAAACGCAACGCAACCTAGCCCAGACACGCCCAAAACAGCAACCTCCCGGCGATCGACTCAAAACAGCCAAACACCACCTAAATCCGGACGCAAACCCAGCAAAAAACCCTCCCCCGCAGCGTGCCGAAGTGACAAGTCTGAAACCCATAAAGGAGAAGAAACAGGCCCCAGCACGTGGACACAAAACGCAACGCAACCTAGCCCAGACACGCCCAAAACAGCAACCTCCCGGCGATCGACTCAAAACAGCCAAACACCACCTAAATCCGGACGCAAACCCAGCAAAAAACCCTCCCCCGCAGCGTGCCGAAGTGACAAGTCTGAAACCCATAAAGGAGAAGAAACAGGCCCCAGCACGTGGACACAAAACGCAACGCAACCTAGCCCAGACACGCCCAAAACAGCAACCTCCCGGCGATCGACTCAAAACAGCCAAACACCACCTAAATCCGGACGCAAACCCAGCAAAAAACCCTCCCCCGCAGCGTGCCGAAGTGACAAGTCTGAAACCCATAAAGGAGAAGAAACAGGCCCCAGCACGTGGACACAAAACGCAACGCAACCTAGCCCAGACACGCCCAAAACAGCAACCTCCCGGCGATCGACTCAAAACAGCCAAACACCACCTAAATCCGGACGCAAACCCAGCAAAAAACCCTCCCCCGCAGCGTGCCGAAGTGACAAGTCTGAAACCCATAAAGGAGAAGAAACAGGCCCCAGCACGTGGACAGAAAACGCAACGCAACCTAGTCCAGACACGCCCAAAACCGCAACCAGCCCCCCTACGCACACAGAAAACGTCACGCAGCCTACCCCGAACAACCCCTAGGCCGCAGCTTCTTCACAACGGATCCCCCACAGTCAAACACCACTGCTTCTCCACGATAACGCACAAATGCAAACCTACGTGTTGCCTACGCCATTCTTCTCGCCTCCCCCTCGAAAAAGGCGAGGGGTCGGCGGATTGTTCTATCATCATATCCCTATCGACCTCTGCATGCGTACAAGTCCGAAACTATTAAGGATGACTGGCGCCCCACGTGAAGCTGCACCAAGCAGGGAATCCTGAGGGAATGTCGTCTCAGAGTTTTTTTCGGTAGAAAGTGAACTTACCAAGCTTTCTCATCCTGTTAAGGCAAACGGCATACGGCCTGCGACTTTCATCACTAGTAGACATAATTACGGTAGATATATTTGAATTCGAAGGGCTTCAAACTTCAACGTGACAAGCAGATTGATGGAGGAAGCGTCCCCTAATCATTGGTTCGGAATGATTTAATGATTTGAGGCACCAGCAATTGATATCTATATTACATATGGTTTTTTTCTACCTTCCCAATGGGAGACTTTTCATGAGTGTACATACTAGCATAGTAGAACTGCTTGTTGATGTAAAGGAACGATTTGGAGCTGTTGGTGTACCTAAATTTCGGGAGCATTTGAAGGGAGGTTGTGGGACAGATAGAACTACATTATTTATCTATACATATTATGTCTATATATATAGACATATACATATCCACACCGCTTCTTGACATTTCTTGCACTCTTCCAAACCCCAGCTAATGTTTAGTTCCCACTTAAGATTAGTGGTGTATCCTAGCAACTCCATGGTAGTCATAAACCCAATGGTAGGGTTTGTATATCCATAAGAATTCCTTATTAAAGGTGGGATGACCATTCCCAATAGTAAGGAGTTGATGGACCCTGGCAAGGTCGAGACACCTTGCTGACCAGGCCAGGGCGGAAAAAATGTGGTCCTTGTTGGTTGGGGTGGGTGGGTTGGGTGGAAGGGAGTTAGGCTGCTGTTGGTTGGTTGGTTTGTGTCCAGAATCCACCAAGTTTTAGCACTTTACTAACTTTACTACTTTATTTGGATCATCTTGAAGCAACAATGACTCCAACAAAGTCTTCCATTGATCATTTTGACCCCCACAAAAGGCGGTGATCTCAAAACTACAGGCTTTGAACGATTCCTTTGGGGATTCTCTTGGGGGTCCAAGGATGATGAGACATTCCGAAGAGAAACACGTAGATTTGTGCACAGCCAGTGGTTTTTCAACAGTCAATAGTTTGATGATGAGTGAAGGTCTTTATTTTCACCATTCATCCAGGCGCTGAATTCAGTGTTTGAAGTCTCAACCATCCTGTACTGCCCCGAGTCTTTAATCAACTTCACCAGATTCACCAGGCATCCGCGAACTCAAAGGAGACTCTGCTAGTTTGTGGCGCTGTGCCACTGTGGCACCATGAGGGAATACGGTGAAACCATCAAAGTTCCTCCAACTCCTTTCCTTGCCACAGGTGTGTTCCAAGATCGTTATCTGACAAGATTTGTAGCCAAACCCTATCACTTCATAGCACAAAGGGCAGTTGTCAAACTCCATCCAGTGAGTCGGTCTTTACGTCTGAGGAGAACAAGGTCAGAAATTATTTTTATACGTTTTTTTTTTTTTAAATCCTATTTATGTCGAAACTTCAAGGCATCGTTGGAGTGTTTTTTTTGACATAGTCTCAAATTTGAAGAAAACATTTCAACGTTTCCTTCCTTCAGAAAACTGTCGTCACCAGGACAATCGCAGGCTTGGTATCTATCACTCCGGAGTGGGGCTTCCCAGCGACAGATGGGGTAGGATTTGTTCAATCCATTGAAACCTGTACATGGTGGGAGAAGATCGTTTCCCCCATCCGACCCAATCGAAATGATGCGATTTTGGCAAAATGATCGAGAAAAACGCCTTACTGGATTTTTTTGTGGTGCTTTGGGAGCCCCCCAAAGGAATCGAGACCACTAAGGCTGGAAGTGGAATCAATTCTGTCGTCAAGCAATATTCATCTTGCATACCACAATTACTGTTGGAAAGACCCCATGGACTGACCAGATGTCAAATAGATTGTGTCACAAAGTACTCACATAAAGCATGAGCTTTGAGCAATTCAACGCATGACCCAACACAACTTACATCAAGGCATAGCAAAAGGAAGTTGGAAGTGATCCGACTATCTCCAATCACGATGTTTGTGCTGGATGTCAGCACTCAGACATTTTTTAAACACAGGCTAGGTTTTGATATGGAGTTAGTAATTAGATCAAGTCCGAATGTTTCATGCAAAGAACTGCTTCAAAAGATTCAAATGCTTCTAGCAGAACATGAAGGGTGTTGATGGTTGTAATGACTTGCAGCCGACATGGTTGAGGCCCCCACTACAGCAGAGGATGTTGCCACCTCCACCACAGCAATCACCAGCTCCGTGGGGGAAACCCAGCAATCAAAACCGTGTGGTTGTGTTGTCACATCAGATATGCCATGGATGAGTTTCAATGTGCTAGTTCCAGATTTGCAGTAACATACAGGTTGAGTAGAATCTTTCGGTTTAAAGAGCAGGCCTGTTAAAGGGGGATCGAAGGGGTTTTCGAGATTCTGTTCGAATTGGAAGGGGAGTGTTGGAGCCTTTGTGCCTTTTAATCAGACAACTGAAGGGAAACAACTTCTCACAAACTCACATGGCAATGGGGAGAAAATTTTCCCTTTTTTAATTGGGAATCTTTGGAATCACGATTTGTGTTGGTTGAGTCTAAAATCTCCTGTTCCTCAATACTAAGGGGACGGATATGCATTTCCGCTCCGATTAGGGAATGAACCTTTGTACAGGTATGCATGGGGGTTCATTCCCTTATTCCTGCTATGTAAGAAGCGGCCAGTTGATGGAAATCCTGCATCTCCCCCTTGCCCTCAATTCCAGGACGGCACAAGCAGCACGCCTAGCTATGGCAGCAGCAGGGAAGCTCACGATGCTGAAGGAAGTCATTGTTTAGGTAATGTGCATGTTATCCTGGGTCTTTTTAGTCTCCAAAACGTAGTGATTTTTTGGTGATCTCAACAGACGTATAGATATAGGGTCAGAATTAATATCATAACTCATAACTATGTGATTTATAGTGTACAATGATAATATATACTTGGCTTTTTTCAGGTAGTTTGGTTTTCCTGTGATCACTTCAACGAAAAAAAACAGATCCAGCTCAAAGATGCATGTGCTTGACCGACCCCTCGGTCACAGTGACCTTTAGGAGGGCTTAGATGGGAATCCTTAGCCTTCACATGGCATCATATGGCATCATGGCTATTTATGGTCATCCAGCTGGGGAATCCCACATATAATTGACAATTTGGTTTCCAAGTGCTGGTTGAAAAGAAACAAATCCATAAATCCTAAATATTTTCAAACTACTAATATGAAAAAACAACACATCCATCAAAAGAAGAAGTGTGAATACAAGTTTTGGGGGTGGAGCTTTTTTGATTAGAATGCCTGCTACATCCCGATGTTTTTTTCATACAACGATCAAAAGATCACCTGAGGCAGCTGCCTCTGAAGCCTCACTGGAGGCCCAGGAATTTTTGGAAAAACGACTTGGGCCGCCCTAAGAGAAAACCACCTGGTATCCATTGGTGATTTTTGCTGTGAGGATTGCAAGTTGGATATAAAAGCCACTTCAATTCCAATTAGGGTTACAACTTAAGTTACCAATTTCGAAGCGACATTGGGTAGTTGCTTCATCAAAGCATACTTGTAAAATTTAAGAAAATCACCTTTTCTGCATGGACCTTCATCACATACACTGCCATCATATACTGTTTTTTTAGTCAGAAGAATTCTCGTGGTTGGAGTTGCAATATCGAGGCATCCTGCCGATGTTTGAAGAACTAGGGGTTCAACTTGCAGAAAGCACAGACCAAAGGTTGAAGTCACAATTTTCCTCGACAGTCTTGCCTGGAATTTCAGGTTTCGATGGCTAGTCGGGGCACCCAAGGGTGACTTTGTGTCACGATTGCATTTGAAGTATTTGAAGTAGCGCTGTTCATCCAAAATCACTTGAAATGGGCGAATTTTTCTCCAAAAGAAATGCATCTCCAAATGCGTTCTTTCCTCAATTGAGTTGCTTGGGGGAGATAGTACTTCCTGTACTGCTGCCAATAGTTTTCGTTTGGTGGAATCTAAACATCCTGCTTCAGAATCTACAAAAACTCGGGCTTTCAGATTTGTATCTTTAGATTTAGATATATACTTGTGATGTATTAATATATGGAATGTATGTTACATATATATATATATTATGTTTATGTATATATATATATAACATATCGACATCTTTATCAACGACCAGCTCCCAGAGATTGTGCATACTTTGTAGGTCCATCCATCGAATTGGCCTGGCGTGTGGTGCAAGCCGCCGAATCTCGAAAGGCCAACGAAAACCGCTATCGCTGTGGGTTTTCTCCAATTTTACTTGGTTGGAAGTCCATGAAATTGACTCTGAGCATTCTGTGTGTTTTTTTTGTGAGATTTTTTGAAGAATCCGTGACTCTGGTAAAGGCCCTTGATACTGTTGAAGCTTCAGAAATCCTGCTCCACTAAGAAAGGTAGTTCATCCCATTATTTACAGCTGGAGGTTTTTTTTACATCCAAACGGTGGTTGTTTTGGCATTTCTGAACCATCAACAGTATTTCAGCAAAATGAAGTTGAATCCCCACATCTTCCCGAAAGTCTTGCTGGAAGACTACGAATAGGAAGTGGAATCCCTACAGTTTTGGTAAGGCTGCCATTGAGATTTGGGACCATGGCACAGGCACTCCTTGACCAGCGTGCACTTTCTCTCCGTGTGCGGAGGTGGAAAGTTTGGAAACGAAGGGAGCTGCTGAAGCATGAAGTGCGGGTTATTATTGTTTTGTTGGAATTAGATATAATTGTAACATAGCTATAGGATATAGTATGAACATACATTTTTTTGTTGGAATCGCAATTGCATCATATTATATTATACTTATATTTGATATATAAAACTATACATTCAAACTAACAGTTCGCCCCCTGAAAATAGGCCTTTTTCCCCAAAAGGAAATTCACCTTCCAACCAATTTTTAGGTGCGAATTGTAAGTTTCAGGGACGGTACTTCTATTCGTCAACTCCACAGATGGACATTTATCTCTCGGGTGTGTCATGTCTCCAAATGAAGAATTTCACCTACTTGAGGAAGGATGTCTACCTGGATCTTCCAGATATGTAAAATTTCTGCCTTTTGGCAGGTTTCTGGTGAAAAGGCACAAGTTTTGCACACTTGGAAGATCCAGGTACCCCAATTGGGTCTCCCTATCCAGTACGCTTGAAAATTGGAGTCTAGCATCAGCGTCAGGACTGTGCCAGCGCCTGGAAGCCTTAATACCACCTATCCTCCAAGCCAGAAATCAGCCATGTCTCCGCAGTACAGGCAGGGACTTTATCAAACAAAGGTGAGGCTTTACCCCAAATGGATGAAGATGGAAAGATCTTTTCCGATTTCCCTATCTGTCAAACAAAGTATATACAGCAATAGTTTGGATAGTTTGGCCATGAGAATATTCAACAAGGACATGGCACTCCTGTTTCGCTTCAGCGAGCTGCATACTTGGGGCAACAAAACTGATTTGTTGAGCGTTCTTTGATGCGGGGTACAACGTGCAATAAAACTGGCAAAAACGGAACAAGATCCCTTTGAAGTCTTCACGGGATGCAACTCTAGATTCAATCAATCCAATCCTGGCTAGATGGAAGCGACATCACATGCTGGAAACACGTTTGAAAGTGCCTGGTTTCATGTTGGGAAATTTTCCTCAGACGGCACGCACCTTCACCATTGTTCCATCTGTCAGGGAGCCGTTTGAAGATGGACCGCGCCCAGGTGCGGTTGGAGATTGGTGAAATGGCCCCCAAAGTGGGAAGATCCCAGAAGCGATTGAGAAGTCTTTGTGATGAATGTTGAGTACAGCTTTTTTTTTTGCGGTTCTTTTGTTGGCATGATGAGTTTGTGGTCCAAATTCCATCACATTCCAATTATACAGATCATTTTGAGATCCAAAAAAAAGGTGTTTGTTTGTGGTCTTCGATGGCTCATGGCGCGGTTTACTTGCAGGTTGATGTGTAAAGTCAGCTAAAATTGATGTGAAATCAAGGCTCAATGGGATGCACAGATAAATGCATGGTTTTCTTCCATGGCTTCAGGTTTGAATCTGCTGTAGACAGGTTTGTTTGAAAGTTGAAAGGTTTTTCATTTCAGGCTCAAACAAACGGGGAGTTCCTGGTTTCTCCAACAAAATGAGTCCTTATGAGCCACCCTCCGGCAAGGTGTGCGACCGCCATTGCCTATGGCCCTAGTCTGGGGCAGTGCTGTAAATGTCTGCAGTGGCGGGGGAGGGTTGCATCCAGGTATGAAGGACCTGGCCTCAAACGGCCTGGAAAAACTACTTTAGCCTGCTTGGTTTCGTAAAGCCTTATCTTTCACCCTGGCATGGTATATGGTTTGGCGACTCTTTTTTACCCTCATAGAATCATTTTTGATACCTTGGTGGCTTATTTGCCTGGACTCACAATTTCTTCCCGGCTGAAGATCGACAGAGCACTGCCACAGTGGCTCCGCGCAGCTCGTTGGTCGTATCTTTTTTCCCTTCAGAAATAACAAAGGCTCAACTCTATGACTCTATGACGCCGACGTTGCTGTCACCAGCATCAAGATTTGCTTCTGGTTTCCGGGGTTTCCGTCTTTTGACGTTTGATCATTCTTCTTTCAACAATGCCAACACCTGCTTTTTTTTTGGCCATCTTCATGGCTTACTTCATATTGAGGATTCACGATAATCAATCACTGTTTCCAATTTCAGAAATTTACAAACATCTTTCTTTTGTTTTTTTTGGTAAAGTAAAGATATGTTTTTTGATATGATATAAAGCAAAGTTTTGTCTCTAAGGCCTACAGGGGGCAGCCCAGCGTGTCTTGGTTTTGTTCAAAGGAAAGCCAGGAAAGGGTGACCTGCAGCAGTGCTCAACAAAAACTTCATTCCAGGTGATTCTTTGTGACCTTTTTGGGATGGTGAGTTCACGTGACCCGAACTCAAAGGTTGTTGGTGACCTCCAACGATCGGGGATAAAAGGTCACGAATGGAATCACCTGGTTTGGATTGTTATAGCTGTTGGGTTGTTGGTTTGTGGTTTTCTTGTATCCTTACACGAAGTCAGGAGTGCAACTTTAGGGGTCTTGTTCTCCGCTGGCAAGTCGGAATTGGGTGCAGGTTGCTTTGTTTTGTTGGTGCCTTTCCAACGGGATTATGGCATGTGGAATTGTCACATGAATCAACAAATCTTGGTATCAATGAAGCTACGTAGTATCAGGAGTGTGGAGGTCTCACAGATTTATGGCACCTCTCTTGCTTTTGTTTTTTGCATTTATTCTCGAAGTTTGTAGCTTAGCACCGGACGCAGATCAACTACTACATATGTGTGCCATGAGATAGACCTTTGCCATCAAGGCAAATTTCCCAACCTCAACTCTTTCAACCTTTGGCGTATCTCCAAGGCGTCATCATCATCCACCTGGTTTCCCACTTTTACAGGCCAATGGATGATGGTGGAAGAAAAAGTGAACAAACATGATGGATATTAATCAATCATTCCAAGTTCTGTTTGTTCTTGGGCTGATTTATTTTTCCAGTACATTCAAAGCCTGCACATTTTTTTTCCACCTTCCAGGTCTCGAGCTGGTTGAGGGATGATGCGCCGGCCCAAGGGGAGTCGAAGATATGGCGCTTGGTTTGTAATTCTCAAAATGGATCCAATTGGTTCTACTTATACTGATACTGAATCTGATAAGACACAACTCCACGATTTTGAGACATTAGTCTGCCTTTCAGGAGTGTTGATGTATCGGATCATCAAACAATTTGATCGTGCAAAGTGAGAGGTCTTCCAACAGCTCAAGTCTCTTAAGGTGACCCAAAAGGCAACGCCTGTTTTCTTAGTTCTCATGCATCTTGATTGTTTTTTTTTTTTTTGTAATCTTTTGTTGGGATACAAAGAATGCCTTGAATTATTTTGAACACCTTTTTGCGATCGTGTATCATCTGGCTTGAAGTCTTAAACTTCACCAGCCTTCAGCCACCTGCACTCGTTCGAGGCTGAATTGCGTGAACTTCGAAGCTGTGAAGGGATGGATGTGAGTCCTTTCAGCACAGCCAGGGAGTCACAGATCGTTGGAAGGTGTTTTTTGTGGGAGGTTGATGGTGGAATGTAATGGGATGCTAGTCAAAATAGATAAAGAGTGTGTCCCGGGAGAATTCTTTCATTTTATTTGTTTTCTTTCAGTTTGGTGGGATCAACCACTTGTAAGGGATGAACTTTGATCAAGAGAAGCATCCTGAGAAGATTAACTCGAGAAACTTGACGAGTTTGTGATTGTGAAAAGGAATCGTTCGAGATCTTGAAGATCTACTCCCGAAGATATAAGAAACCTCTTTTTGGTCGCTTGTTGAAGTTGGGATGATCAGCTTTCGTTTGCCTTGAATTACATAGCTCATATGCTGTTTCTGAAAGAGTTCAAGGTAGTCAATCAATATGCTATTGATGAAACCCGTAAAGGTAGTCAATCGACGTAGAGATTTCGGTCCTTTTTTCACTGTTTCCCCCCGTCTATGAACCGAGTGTGTTGCGTAGGGATGGCTCAAGTTCGCCTGTTGTGCCTTCGGTGCTGGACCTTTACTCGATGAACGATATATACATCAATATGTACATGTGCATATATGTATATAATTATACATCTATGTATATCAACGTCAATATAGATACAAACTCTGATTTTGGTACATACCTATTTGGTCAACATGAGGAAGGTACTTTTACACAGTATGGTTCTGTCCAACTCTGACAAGAGACCATTTGATTCTGTTTTATGCAAGAAAGAATCATGGCTCGAATGTGAGTAAGCCACCCCTGATTTGATGTGCATGTCCCTGACTAAAACCCAGTTGTAGACTTTCTTTGAAGCACTACTTACTTACGGTAAGCCCATTTGACAAAGTCGCCATACTGCTGAAACCATCAAGGCCCTGCTAGAACGTGGTGGTGGGCTGCAGGGGACCCGAAAAGAAGGGTTCTCGACTTCGAGGAAGGGTGAGGAAGGGTGGTGTGTTGGATACAAAAAAATGGTGTGGGATTGGTTTGTCACTCAATGCGATGGATGAATTGAATCATAGAATGATTGAAGCAGAGCCATCTGAAGCAAGCTTTCTGAGATCATGAACAGCATCTTTTTTTTTGGGGGGAAATGAAAACACTAAAGTGCAGCATTTTTTTCAGAAAAGGGGCAGTGGACCAAGCGCAATCAGAGTCCAACAGTCCATGAAGGGTGTAGGTGGCAATCTCATACCCTTTGCCATGATACTGTTGATGGAACAAATCGAAACAGTTGATAAGTAGTTTATCCCAGTATTTACAGGGTTTTATACATCCCAAGTGATGCAGGATTTCTTCCATCGACAGTATTTTAGCAATAGGAAGTTGAATCCCCACATTTTTACTCCCGAACATCTTCTTGGAAGAAGTCGGTCTTTCCCACGTCAATAGAACACATCCAAATTGGTACGTAGCTACCTTGACCAAATTGATCAACCGACACCCGTGAGCCCTGAGCTTATCGTTTTAGGGGTTCGAGTTTATTAAGGTTCACCTGAAACAAACATCCAATGCCAAGGCGAAAAAGAAGACCAAAGCATCCGCAGCGGGTGATACATCATCCTCAAGAAGAAGAGGATGTCATGGGCCCAATCTTTTTGGAGTTGTACTGCATCACAGATGATACATGTGACACCTTTCTTGTCATGTATTTAATTGAGAAGAACTACTTACACATGTCGTACTCAAAGGCAAAGGTGATGTACGGGTTGCCCTGGGACAACTTTTGGTTTCCCCACACACTGCCGTCTTGCCCAGATGTCCGGTGATTTCTCTGTCTCTGGGGTGCGGCTGGGAACTCAACGAAGAGGCTGGGAAATGCTGAAGTTGATGCAGAAAGCTTAAAAAAGGATGGAACAAAAAAACCCGAAAAACTATTTGTAGATTGTAGTGGTACAATGTGATGCAATAGGTGTATATCTAAAACATCGTATTTGTTTCAAGAACCAAATGGTAGGTTACATTGGGACTTTCATTCTTTTCAGAATTCTCTATTAGTGACATGCTGAAAATAGACTACATGCAGCAAAAAGTAGCTCTCCAGTCAAGGAGACATGTTTTGAGTGGGATTGTCACATGCACTTGTAACGAGCCATGTACGTGGAAGTGGTTTGATCCATTCAAACTGCTTGTGGAAGGAAATGGGACTCTTTGTCCACGAGTTTCCGGGATGAAAAGATAAATTTGCACTTCCCGCTCGAAATGTTGAATCCTGACTTCAAGTGCCGAATGTCAATTGACGGCGCCTCAAAATATAGCGCCGGGAGCAGCATTTGTGTAGATCCAACTGGTGTGCCAGAAAATATCTTGTATGCATATCCAATTGATATTTTGCATGTGCTGTCGCACCCTACAGTATGATGTAATAGGAATTTTACCCGCATCACCAAAATGCTTATCATACCCGGGTCATTCTTCTTCAGCAAAGGAGAATGCAAATTCTCGTCCGCCAGGTGTTGCCCGGTTAGCACCAGACCTCAACGCGCTGAAAGCCAAGAAGGTGTCCAGAGTTTTTGTCGGAGGGATATGGATGGAACCTTAAACATGGAGACTCTAGCAATTATATGTGTTCTGCATAGTTGATACATGACCAACAATGCAGTATAGGTGAAAATTAGAGAATAAGTTTTGAACGAGAGATCTAGCGGTCCTACTATGGGGAAATAAATGAACGTGTTCTATGGTGCCATGAAACAGCTTGGGAGTGAGATACGGATTGCTATCCACAGAATTTCCCTGGTTATGTCCTTTGACAGGTGTCAAAAAGGTAGCTCATAGAGGCAATTCCCCTGAATTTCTTCAGGCTTTCCTATTTAGTTGGATTACTGGACTTTGACCTTGCAAAGTGATCAGTTGAAAACAATTCCAGTTTTATCTTTTCCCTTGCAAACTATGTTCCAATTATCCAACAGGAAGAAACGTTAGCACACAGAAAGGTGTTTGACTACCAACCTTTTATGCCAGGCATTTGGTGTGTGGGATCTCAGCTGTCGCAGGTTGCAGATTGATTTTGGTGGGATCTAGTTATCTCTAGAAACTAGCAGTCGTGCTGTTGATGGAAGAAACCCTGCACCAATTGATAGGTAGTTTATCCCATTATTCACAAGGGTTTTCTACATCCCAAGTGGTTGTGTGTTTGGGATTTCTGAACCATGAGCAGTAATAGTCATTTAGATACCTAGACTCCATAGACCCTAAACCTTGGACAATGGGAATCTGCTGGAGCTGTGCCCCCAACCTACTCAACTCCTCATCTCCCCAAGGCGCAGTCATGTTGGAGTCATGGAGATCCTGCAGCCTTGGCTGAGGTCCAGGGGAAGATGGTAGGATGAAAGGCTGATTCATAGGGAAAAATGCGGGGGGAAAACCCTTCAAATGGGGGCCCCTTAATAATCAACCCCATCATATGCACTTTATATAGTGGGTTCCCTGTGACAGATGCTTTGTCAAGTTCTATTTTTTGGGATGGGATGATTGAAGAACAACATGGGTCCAGAGAATCTTGTATTAAACTGGAACCAAGCGTGATTGAGCCAGAACATGTTGACTTGTGTTCTTTAGATGGATTCTCTTTTGCCCTTAAAGTTTGGTGGTTACCATCGCAAGGCCTTGACGATCGCCCTTGGACAGTTGCAGCAAAGCTCCTGGAACGAGGCGCCAAGGGGAAGCTGGTACGTCCGTCATGGCATTTGGGATGCTAAAAACCAGTAAGGCCTGATGGTAAATGCATGTAGATGCATAATCCATATTATATGTATACGTTTATATTGCAAAAACATATTTGATATGATTATACTCTACATCCGTATGTATGTTTATATATATATATAGATGTGCAGTTCTACCCGAAAAATCGTTCGAAATCCCAAAAATCCACACCATCGTGCTGGAACTAAGGCAGATGAGGACGAGCTCGCTGAGGCGCCGGTGAGGGAAACCTCACGCACACCAGAAATTGAGGACTGCGCGGATCGGGAGGAAGTCAAAGCTGTTGTCCTTCGACGCTTAACGGCCTGTGTCCCCTGGATGTATGAGGAACAAGAATGGGGGGAACTTTGCTATTCATCTCACCAGCAACTGGTAGGATGAATCCCTACCATCAAGAACCAAGCAACCAGCCGTCAGAAAGCAAGTTTTCAGTTAGTGGCTCACGAACTACACCCCCGAAAACTAACATGGAACCTAACAATGGACCCCTGGAAAAGGAGATTCCTTTTGAAAACCATCATTTTCAGGTTCCAGCCGTTAGTTTTCAGGGGTTCAGGATTTGGTGATAAATCGCATCTGGGCATAAACCCAACCCCCCAAGTGACTAAGTCAGGATGCTGAGGACTGCCGCTCCTTAACGGCCAAAGTGGCACCAGCCTTGCAAAATCCACGGAATCCCCGGAAACTGGCACCTGTTGGAGGGCCTGGTTGGGAGCATTTGAGGAGATGTTTCTGAGTTAAGCTCATCCAATGACTCTAAGATAATATTCTCAGCAACAGGTGGTTTCAAAAAATCAAATCATGTTCTTTATTCTCTAAAGCTATACAAACCGACAAAACCTTCACAACCAGAGCTCAGCACTTACATGCGTCACAATCAGTTGCTAGGTATGCATTTGAAGCATTTTTAAAGACGTTCCATCTTTACTCTTGGAATTTCCGCAATCAGCACTTCCAGATTTCATCTGCAGATTTGTCAAACAAATCCATAGACACGACTTTGAGCTGGAGTTCTTGGCTGTTTTCAGAAGCTCTTTTGAGGTCCGAATTCAGGAGGACGTCGATAGTTTGGAAGCTCAGGGCTTTGTTGGTGGACATTTGCCTGACTTCAGAAGGAGGAGCAATTCAAAACCTATTTCAGCAAGCCAGTATTATCTGAAAAAATCCCAAAAGTTGCTTCTAGATTTTCCTTTGCCCCTTTATTCCTAGGCAGGTGGCCCAAGAAATAATCAAGACAAAATGAATGATTCTGGGCAAACACGACCTCAACCGACTTCCAAAGTAAATATCAAAGGATCGATTAACCTTTCAAAATTTGACCAATAAGTCAGTTGGAAGCCAAATTTATATGGATTTATATTTAGTTCCCTCTGATGACATTGTTTTTGTTGGCCCATTGACGTGTAGATTTTTCTAAAAAACTATGCCTCCCAACTGTCACTAAGGCACGCTTGATGGAGATGATTCGCGACTGGGCAGCAGGATACCATTACAAAGTACAGGTATGTTATGGGATGAAACAAATTCGGACTTACCTGATATATCTGATATACCTCATGGTATGACTATCTTGTACTGATATACCTCATATATGATTCGGATTCGCTAGATTATATCCGATATGCCTTAGATATCGAAGATCAAATCTGCTCATCATGCTATAATCATCCTACAGAAGAGAGAATATCAATGAATATCGAATACAATTTTAATTTCCAGGCCTCGCTTTAACTGTGGGCTTCAATTCCAAAGTCTATTTCCTCAGTGATACGCCCCTAAATCTGACATCCAGCTATCAATGGGCATCATGTCATTGCATAATATTGCATATGCTATTGCCTAATCTAAGATCTTATTGTTTGCTTGGCTGTACATCCCTCTCGGTTTGTCGACTGTTTGGTGATAAGACCCTTTCAATATGATTCTATAATGCCTATCATAGGAGGTCAGAAAGAGGAGTCTTCCCTTTCCGACCTTGCGGTCTCCGAAAAACCGGGGGGCCCATTTGTTCATTTTACAAAGATCATGATGACTTTTACGGGATGAGCGTTTTTTTTTAAAAAATCTTTTCGATATGTTGAAACTATATATATATATATACACATCAAGACAACAAACAATTTCCTGACAAACTAATACGCGCGGACTCGGTCAACGGTTCATGCCACAGCGCAAGCAGTGGCAGTGAAACCTAACACTCTGTGAGCTCGCCAACGACCGGCGGAGCAGACATCTCAAAGAGGGGCGGGAGAGTTTGCCGCCGCCCGACTTCCATGTGTGACCCGCAGGTTGCTGAAAACATTAACGATCGCCAAGCATGTTGAATGGCGAAACATAAAACAAGCAAGGTCGCAAAGCGAGTGGTCAAACTGAATTATACCTCGCACTGTGGCAAGGACAGTCCATGTTGGAATCCTTCCTCACTTGCTGCAGACACAAAAACTGACGCATACATCCACAAAGGTGATCAAGGTGGAAAAGCCTGACAAAATCGTGCCAGCCAAACTTCAGGAAGAAAAACATGGCGGCGCAGTTCCTGAATCCAAAGGATGACACTGTGTGAAAGATTGCCAGCTTGCTGTTAGTGCCAGCATGTCTGCGGGGTAGCCAGGCTCTTGGTCTCCAAACAAGCCCAACACCAAACCAGCGTTTCGAAGTACATGAGATGCCCGTGACATAGGAATTTGACATGGGATGCCGAACGAATGGACAGTGCTCTGCGCACACCAAATCACATTGGGCGACGAAGTCGTCATCTTCAACTGTCATCAAACGCCATGGGAAATAGAATCCAGGGATGGATCCATGACAAATCACGAGTAACCGCCCCTCGATGTTCCGCTGACGTGGTCTCACCACTGACAGGGCTTCGAGCCGAGACTCCTGACAAACTAATAAAAAATCCCTACCCAGGGCATGTTTGAAGTCTGTTTTTTTTCTTTTCCAAAGGATGGTCATCTCAGGCCATCAGCCACCTGGCCTCCCGGCCCCGCAGCCAAGCGCCGTGGGCGAACGGTCGGGAGAAACCCAAGCGGTTGGGGGTTGGGAGAAACGGCCACAACGGTTGGACAAAATGGACATCTAAGGGGACCCCCTTCAATGCCACCCTTTCTAGATCTTAATAAGGCCATATTAGGGGATGATGGAGGTTAATAATTCATTGATATGTTTGAACATTATGCCAACAGAAAGACTAGGAAGGTCAATAATTCCTGCGTCCATTTGGTGTTACATGGTCAAGATCTAGGGTCAAACTGTAATAACAGGTCGCCTACCTGGAACTGAAAAAACCTGAAATAAGAGAGAACCTATCACCAAAAGAAACCACTAGATATGCCTTTGTGTATCTGTATTTTCTATTGAAACCTCTATTTAACCAGCTGTGTATTTACTTCATGATAATATGTGTCTGTAAATATGTGTCCATTATACGTATATGTATTACATATATATACAATGATCAATGTGTTCCCGACTACAATTCCTGTTTTTCCTATTTTTCAAGTTCCCCCGAGAGGATCATTTGTCGAAGTAGGGATTATGATGGATTATGATTTCCCGTTACTCATCTAGAGGTTTCATGGGATGAAAGCAATGCAGTAGCTCGCAGCTCCAGTAAGGTCTCAGTCAAAGCTTTGCTGAGAAGTAAGTGTGGCAACTCAGAATCAAAATTGCGGAAAGGTCGAGGTTGGACACTTTGGTTCCATTCTTTGTGGAAAAGTTTTGAGGAGTACGGCGGTTTAAGATAATCGAATTCCTGAACATGAAGTCGCATGTAGTGCACACGGATCTCATCATAATCATCCAAACTATACCCGTAGTAGCCATTTGGAGTACAACTGGGTTGATTCCAACTGGTTTAGGTATGGTTGTGTTAAACCTGAGCCCCTTTGGGGGCGGCTTTGCAAGGTCATTGCCTGGTGAGAAAGGGGAAAAGGGTGGAGCTACCGAGAAGGAGAAGGAAAAGGCGAGGCAAATTGGGGAAATGATCCGATTCGACGATTATTTTCAACTGGGTTGCAACTACCAAATGGTGGTAATTTTGTTCTTAAGGTCGATGAAATATGATGATTTGATACTACGAGATCCATCTAACAAGTTTGTCACTTGTGCAAGCGAATACTGTGGAAGTTTCACTTTTGAAGCTATGCATTTTGAAGATTTTTAATTTTGGATGTCCCTCTCATCCACTATGCAAAATATTGAAAAAAACAACCTTAGGATGGAATTCCTACATTTGAAGAGGCATGAACAATGTAAACCCGGCGTTTTTGAATGTATTTTTCCAGGGTCAAATTGAAGTCATAGATCCTACCTTCTAGGTGCCTGTGCCTGAAAAGAGAGGCACCTTGAGGGCTGTGTGTTGGTGATGGTAATGATGGCTTTCAGTTGAGCAATGAAAAAAAGCTGATTTTTCAGGGTATATAGGGGATTATACTACCCAGTTATATAGGGATTATAATAAGCCAATACAAGGATCCCTATTGACCAACCAGTCTCAAGTGGCAAAAGTGTTCGGTGTTTGGAAGTGAATCTTCTTGATCACCGCATCTCTGTCAGAACCTTTTAGGTGGGATGTGAACGTTAAACGTGATGTTTGGGGGGTCGTTTGGGGGACGGCTTTTTAAAAGCCACAAGTATGAACAATAGAATCTCAAAAAGCTTAACAAATAGTTGGAATCCTTAAGCCCGTCAACTTTTTCAACATCTTTTGGTATCAAATCCTCCATATTGGGCACTTACCTTTACACCTGTGGTGTTGAGCGAAATTGACATCCTCACATCCAAGGGAAAGGCCGATTTTGTGCCTGCCTGGTGGTTTGATAAACCACAGATAGGCTTTTTTGAGGCTGTCAAGCCGTCCAGTTTTTTTTTTCGTTTCCACTTTTGAATTTTTAGTTTCCATAATGTGTTTTTTTTTAAACCTTTTTTTTAAAAGCAATTTTGTCTTTACTTTCCAAAAAGGCACTGCTGGTTTTTGTTTGTTCTGCGTGACAGGTGATGAGGATCGACAGGCTGTGAAGGGGTGATTGAGAGCTACGTTTGCTGGGGAAACATGATTGGAAACTGATGAGCGGGAGATAACACTCCGAATTTCAATATGAAGAAATATGAAGGCATTTTCTAGGGGAAATTAGCGGGTCATTGTGAGAAAAGCATTTATCAGCATTATCAGGGAGGAGTAAGCTTTATGTTCTCAGATACGAAATGGTAGTCATAGTCAATGTGATTAGGAAGTTTTTGTAAGCTTCTCATTGATGTGTCTGTGCACTTTCTGAAACTCACACATCTTCTGGACCCGTGCTAGGTTGCACCAACTTAGGGCTTTCTGATCCAGCACTGGCCGCAAGTCACCCCTTGCAGAATGCACATAGGTATCGATCATCAAATCATCATGTCCCAATGTCTACATGGATCCCAGGCTGGTGAGAAGATAGCAGAGTTGCATGGCTGTTTTAAATTGGGCTGCGTCGTTTGTGGCAGGGTGCCGGGCTGGTGAATGATACCAATTCCAGAAAGATTGGGTTGTAATCCCAGTTGGCTTACCAACTCAAGAGGAGCAATGTGGTATAGTATACAGTCTACAGTATCCTGCAGTTTATATGATGTAACAGTATATAGTATATACATGTGAAATCTGGATAGGAAGCCACATACGAACTACTGTGTGAGCCATGAAGTATTGCTGGATGGGTCCCTGCTTGATTCTGACCCCAAAAAATCAGGCTTAGGAAGGCAGAAAAACTTCCTTTTGGCCTTTGGATGAATGTTTCCAGAATGATTCAACTCAAATGAAGTGAAGTGACATCCTCAGAGAATCAAAAAACCGATCTGGATATCCACATCAAGATCTGGATTATTTCAGTTTTTGTTTGGATGCCTAGCACGACATTCTTAATCTACTTTGGGATTCATTGAGATTTTAGAACTGTGCAGTTTGACCACCGCTCAGGAAGACGCCTTGTGAGAGAGTGACATACGACAAGGCTCATGCGTGGGGGAAGCAGCATTAGGAATATTCAAAGCCGTCACGGCACGTCTCGGACTTGGGGTAAAGAATTCTGCGAAACAAGAGCTTGGGAAATGAAGAAAACCGACATGGTCATGACGGATAGTGACAAGTCGTGCTCATCATCAATCCACCATTCAGGATCATTTATATCGCAAAGACACCCTTTGGCCCTTTGATTGATTTGGGTGTTTCCAAAAATTGGGGTACCCCAAAATGGATGGTTTACAATGGAAAATCCCATCAAAATGGATGATTTGGGGGTACCACCATTTTAGGAAACCCCCATTTCGAGAAACGTCACTCCCTTCGTGTCTTGTACCAAACAGATATTTTGTTGGAGGCCAAAAGGCCCAACAAGCCATTGACTTTGAAGTCTGACAAAAGCGCAGCAGGTGAGGGTTTGTGAGGTGGTGGTTGTTGGCTGAGCTGAGCAATTTTTTGGCAGCAAGAGTCTTGTAATATCTGAACCTGACATGGAAATACCCTCCTGGGAACTAACAAAAATCCCCTGAAAGTCGTCAATTTTGAGTCGATGATTTTCCGAAATTCCCAAGGCGGGGGCATGTTAGTTCCCTAGAGGGTAGTAGTGTCTTTTGAAGCAGTCCACCAATTCAAAGATGGTTCCAAGAATTGGTAGATATAGGCGTTGATATGCAGATCTAGGCTCTCATATCTGATGTCGAATATCCACGGGTTTACACATACCTGTTATCCACTTTCAGATATCTGAGATCCAATATTTATACGTAGCATTCAATCCATCACCTTTTTTATGTATGTTATTATTATATACTATACACTTATATGTACAAATCTCTAGTATGTATAGTCTAGTCTATTTGTCTATTTCTACACCCTGTATACTTCCAACTGAAACTCAACATTCTGAGGTGCTGGTGCATCGGCGGCCAAAAGCCAGAAGAAGAAAGCAGCGAAGAAAATGGTCCGTTTTGCCCAGCTTTTGGTTAAGCCAATGTCCCTCCTTTTCTTTTTTGGGCTTTATAGATGGGGTGAATCCATGGAAGTGGAAATATACAGACACACTTGAAGACAAACAGAACAGGTGTATACATAGTTGTACTGTATATGAAAGGTTTGCATGCGCATGCATATATTATGATATATTATACAGACATGTCAAAATCATATCACACATACTCAGTAAGGATACAGGCAGTTAAGGCGGAATAATATAATTGGTAGAAACTTATGGGGGACAAGTGCCACGGAGATAGATGGAGAAGCTACCCGAAGTCAAGGTGCTACCCTTCTCCTATGGCTTAGACGACCCTCGTTATTGGCATGTTGAAAGCACTGAAGGCAGGGTCGGGCTGGGCAATTTTGTGGAGTTGATAGACCCGGATTTTGGTGCCCTTAGTTTTGGCAACCCAACCTTTTGTGTTTTCTAAAGGGATTTGTTGGGCGTGCTCTAGATTTCAGTGTGGCATTGGGGTGAACTCCAAATCAAGAAGGAGATGACTGAACTCGTTTGGTGGGGCATTTCACAAGGTCACTTCATCGTAAAATGAGTCAACACTCCCCAAAGTCATCAATTACCAAACATAATGAAGGGTTCAATCGTTTCTTTCTTGGGGCTATATACCTAGCCCAATTTCCTGAAAAGGTCAAATAGGATTGGTGGTGGGTCCTAGGTCTGTTTTGTGAAACCAAAGCTCATATCGGACTCAATTACGCCCAGAAACACCTAAGAACCAGGAGTAGCGATGAGAGAGTTTCGGACACACGATATTCAATTCCGTTTAAGGAAATGAATTATTGGTTGAAACAGCCAATACTTTGATAGGATTTGGTAGGTAATTTTTTCCACAATTTTTTGAGGTTCGAACTTTTGAAGTCGAGATCATTTCAAGTGTTTTTGTTGGATCCTGTTTGAAAGGATTTCCCCTATCCAAAATATCCAAACCAATGGACCAGGACGAGCTTGCCCTGAATTCCTGCCTGAGAACCGGGCATGACGCTGTCCGGATCCAAAGATAGCCCGAAGGTGATCAAAATTGATGGTTGAGAAATCAGGCGAACACCCGTGCACCAGTTTTGCATGGACAAATTCACGAGTTGCATCTCAGAACCCCGGCATCACCATTTGAAAAATTGACCTCTTTATGCAACAAAGAAAAGGAACGAAAAGGAAACGTGACATCTAGACAAGCTGGATTTTTCCTAGCCAACTGGCAAGTTAATTTATCAGAGGCTTTCTTTCAACTCATTCTCGCCTAACTTATGCAATTTATGCATCGAAAAGTTGTTTGTTTTTGAAAATACCAACTATTTCTATCTATTTCCACTCCATGTTGACATTTACGACCCTAGCAAATCTCAAGCATTTTGTATTCATGACTACTTTGACCAAGTCATTGAGCTTTAGATGTAACCAGCGAACGTCACGAGACCTAGCGAAGGTCACAAAGCCTCATCCCCAAGAGGTAGCTTAGTAAAGAAATCACCCTTTTCTTAGCACTCTCCTTTTTTGCAGGGCCGGAAGAAAGCCGATTAGTGAAAGATGAACCTCCAGGAAAATTTTCACATATCCCACCATTGTGGGAAAAGGAAAAATCATCGACTCAAGTTGGTGCCTTGCGAAAAAGATATATTAGTTTCCTGGAGGGTAGAGTTTTTTTATATGCCATATATATATATATACCCAGATATTATCTTTCGCCACCGAGGTGCTCCACCTATACATCATGCGTTTTGAGCGTGGGTGAACCTTCCGAAATGGTTTTGGAATGACTTTTATATTCAAAGCAACAAGGAGATGAATGCTTGAAAACCAGGTATATATATATATATATATGAGGATAAGTAAGGCCATGATAGTTCATATAGAATGATATACACATACATAGCTACCTCATAGTAATTAGCATATCAATATTTTGAGCAATGTTCCCAGAGCCCATAGCCCAACAAGATATCGGAAAGCACAAAATCTAAAACCGTAGTGATGTCAATGTCGTGTGACCCAGCAAAAGAAGACTTGCCTGACTTGATGGATGAGTCACCAAAGCATATTCATATCCTAAGGAACCGTGGGAAACACAGGTGTATGTCTAAAAATATCTGAAAATTAGATAGATACCTAGATACCATCAAATTCCCTCAACTTTAATGGTTTATTTGTCTCCCATTTTGGAGACACACCCTTTTCGTAGCAGCTTCCCATCGATAGCTTTGCGTCTAGGTTCACCAGTGCTTACCAGGTGGCGCAGCCTGCGTTCGATGGCGCTGAGGGGTGACAAAACTGTAAGGTTGTTTGGCATGGCATCATCCACAGATGCAGTTCAGTGTAGTTATGATTCGAAAACAAACTGTTTCTAGAGTTGTAATGTCAAATTGAGCTTAAGTCACTGGAAGCCAATGGTCAGTACTAGATTATATCAATGTTATCAATGGTTTCTGGTTTCCTCGAGAATTTCCCATTGATTTTATCCTCCGGATTTGGTGAGATTTTTCTGGTGAAAGTTTGGATCTACATCCATCAGTCGAAGGGAAACTCTTTCAAAATAAAGATATCAAATTTGATTGGTTTGTATAGTATATATATATGTATATATAAGTATACGTTTAAAAACAGACATGCAGCATGATCGTGACCGGACTTATTTAGCCTGGAGCAATCAACAGATCAACAGATCTGGGTCAACAGCGAAAAAGTTGAATCCCTGTATCCCTCAGCGCAGAAGAATTGCGAGCCGAATTTTCTGGTAATGATCAGCCTGGGAAAAGCCTTGGATCAGCCTGGAAGAAGTCAAGTTTTCGGTGGGTGGATGTGCATAGCTGGGATACCTTTTCTTTCTTTTTTCGTTCTATAATTATTTTTTTGGCTGGAAACTTATTTATAAACGAAGCACTTGCTTCAAAGTCCTGAGACTTTTCTGGCTTTCGGTATATACGGTCACTCGAGATCGTCGATTTTTCGGATGACGGGTGAGGTCCAAGGAGTCTTTTCCAGGAGAAGACATTGTAGCTCTATGGTGGGCTGCTTGAGAAGCCATAGAATCCAGACTTGTTTGGGAGATTGACATTTTAGCACGGACAAGCATAGCACTTCATGAACCTCTGTGGTTCTTTCCAAACATCCGTTTCATTGCCAGATCAAACTGCGCCAAAGTCGTTCTTGAGGATAGTCTTAGTTCATTGAAAGTAAAGCAACAGCCTGCTTTGGGACTGTTTACCCAAACAACATTCCTGGGACATATGACAATGAGTGAATCCACGACATATTCGGATGTGTTTCATAGAACTCTCATCCCGAAATGGCTGCTGGTGAATGGCTTCTCACGAATCCACGTCGCGCCACGTCTCACCCCGCTGTTGAAACGACTGCCGCCTTTAGGGTGGGTGCGACACAGCATAGTGTGGGGCCAATAGCCGCAACACTGGAAGGCGGAAAACGACTGGACAAAAACTAAACTCAAAAGATGAAGTTGAGGTTAATATAGGTTAAGATGGGAATATCAATTCATTATATATATATATATACACCTAATATACATATATATATATATATATTCAAATATTTCTTGGTGATATCAAAAACTATATATCTACACGTATATATGATATTTGCGTATGAATTTATATGCTGAGTTTCAATGCCTCGAAATGAAAAAAAGGAAAAGTTGGGGTGCCACTTTTCCACCTTCACAAAGAACCGCCGATGAAAAGTTTGCACCGCGAGGTTTGGGCGCTGTGAGGTCTCCCTGTCAGGGTCCCATCCCTTCATCCGGTTTGACAATTTTTACCAGGAGTTTTAACTATTGTAGTCATACTCTTGATGGTTCAGAAATCTAACTACTAACCAGTTGAGGTTGGTAGTTTATCCCATTATTTGCAGGTTTTCTTTAAACATCCCAGGTGGTGCAGGATTTAAGGCATCAACAGTATGGTTCTGGTATGGATCAGTTGATTGACTCTTTCTAATAAGCAATAACTTGTCCATCAGATACTTGTACATAAGTACACCTGTATTTATAGGCTATGACCACATTTTTGCAGATGTATGAACAGCACCCATATGCCTGGAACCCTAATGACACCTTATTTTGATTTGAAAAGACCTTGGAGTTTCAGGGTTTGACCTAGCGGTTTTTCAATTTGGACTCTAGGTATACATATGGATACACAGCCATTATTGACTTATTTGAAGCTTTGGGCCCCTGAATTATCAGTGTTATCCGAACTCAAAATCACTTGACGAAGGTGACACAATGATGTCCTTCCCCAACAAACATTGATGTCCTTTTTAGATTTTATGTATTCAGTTACCAATCACATTGCTTGTTTTATTAGAGCTTCAACTCTTGCTCATCATTTGACTTGAAAGGCTTGAATTTAGGATGGTGTCAATGTGCTCGTTCACCGAGTGTGGGAAATGCGGGAAAACGGGACCAACCTCCTCAGAGAGGTGGGGGCGCAATACTCAATCGTCTCTTTCAAGGCGATGACCTGGTCAAATGAAGCTGAGAATCACATAGCAAGATGATAAGATATTGATACACGGGTGTTTCCAAAAATAGGGGTACCCCAAAATGTGTATATATATAGTGTCATCTCTGACCAAACTTCGGTTGCTGATGCTTTCTCAAAACACTTGTCCTGGACATTCATACCTTTTCCAAGTGTAACTACCTTTTTCCTTCAAAGGAATTTCGATGATTCCAAGAATGTTCCGTTTTTTCCATTAATGCTTGGGAACTTTGATGCGACACAATGTAGGAAGGATGATCAGTGTCATCAGTTTTTCATCCTTTTCCTGGAAACATTTCAGTGATGGATTTTGAGGTGGGGAAATCTACCGTCAAACTTCTTTCCAGTGGGCTCAGTTTGGACGATTTAACGGTCAAACATGGACAAACCGGACCGACCAAATATAGGACTTGGATTGTAATGACAGTTGTCAAGAGATAAATCCCACACAAGGTGATGAAGTTTATATGGCTACTGGACATGTTGATGGTAATGAAGGTATTTGCTGAAAAGGTGCCTGGAAGCATGGTACTGTAAGCCCTGGTTGGTTGATTCATGAATGCTGATGAGACTACATCTTGTTGATTTGATGCCGCTGGGGGTAGCTTATTCGGGGAATACTAGTAGCAACAAACCATCACAGCAAGATGGTGCCATCATTTGACCAGTGGGAAGGCACTGCAGGTCGCCGCATCAACGACGGAAAAAAAAGGACATCGCTTTTGTTTTTGGTGAGAAGGAGGATTCTCCATGGGTTGCTCAGGATGTGAAGATGTGATATTGCTGTTGAACGATTTTGTGATTTTTTGAGATGTTTGAGTTTTCTCTTCAGATCTGACATTGTCATACAAAGTTCCCTGGTGCCATAATGGCACGTCCTGGGGTCGTCCGGGAGTGTCGTGGTCCCGTGTGCATCACCACTTGGATTGGAGCTTGCATGTTGAACTCCTTGTTGATGGCTGGCCGTCTTCAAGCTGAAAGCTTTTTATAGGAGAAACCCACGAAAACTACCCTCGATTTTCTATGGGATTTTCGAGAGGCGAATGCCCCACAAAGGCAACAAAAATAGGACCCTACACATTCTCCAAACGAAAAGATAACAAGATGATTTGGCAGCTCTCCAGGCTTGCTCAATTTCTCTTCCCGATATCATCCTGAAAGTTCAGAGTTTTCCAGAAAATCCTAATGTTATCAACGAACCAAATTACCACCCATCCATCCTGTTTTAATTTCTAATATTGGTAGTTTGATATCTTTTTGGAGAGAATCTTTCAGTGAAGTTAAGGTTGCTGGGGAAAAGTTCAGGGTTACATTAAAAACACCTGCGTGACGATGATTCCATGGAGCTGCCAGATGATGAAACGTTAGGATACCCAGCCAGCCAGGTTGGAGCATCTTCTGTTGCGCATTTTCATTACGTTTTTTTTTGTTGCACAGATTGATTGAAGTGAAGTATTGAAGTGATCTTTTATACTTTCAGGGCTTCTTGATGTTTTAGGACTGCGTTGAGTTTGTGAAGATCAAAATAGGTGTATATGTGGTAGGTGGTTTGAATATGCAGGATGAGTGTTCGGGTAGTCACAAGCACACTGGATGCCACGTCTATGATGCCGTAGCGACTTTACATGTGTTTACTACCACTACGACAATCGAAGCAAAGTAGTGAAGTATTGGTGGCAATGTGACTTTTCGACAGTGTAGTTGCGGATGTAGTGAAGCAAAAGTTGCAAATAGTGGCAGTATATGTTTTTTACATCATTGTGGTATGACTTTTGACTACATATAATATGCACCAAAAAAAGTAATCTGCAAAATAGAACAAATCCAATCCCACCCCACCCTTTTTGAACATTGAATGCCCATCTGGCATTCACCAACTCATACAATAGAACGTGTACAGGACAAGGCCACCTCCAAAAAGGTAGGTCTGAACGGTTGCACTCACCATATACTGTACATACATGTAAATATGGCTCCGCTTCTACATGTATGGGTTGATGGATTATGCACACATATACTGTATGTACATCAGTACATACAATATTTGTAGTTTATGGTTCAGAGAGCGTGTATATATACAATATGCCTTTGCAAATCTACTGTGTGTCATAAATTGTCATCGTCATACGTTACATATTTATGTATACTAATCTAGGCATACAGGGATCACGCGCACACATGTATATGTGTATATTTATATTTACATATACACATGCACATACAGTGTTGCCTTTTACAATGGATCAGAGGGCTTTTGATCCCACAATCCCAAGTACCAATTCAACTTCAATTCTCTTGCAACACTTTTCATTGGTAAACACAAAATGGACACATTGCAAAGAGAAATTCCTGACGCTGGGGTCAACACGCAAAAGTGATGCAATGGACGGTTCATGTGAACCAATGCTTGGGAGTTCCGCTACTGTACTTTCCAACGGATGGAATGGTCATGTTTGTTGATATTCCTTTTAAACCAATCAGTTCTAAAGTTTTTGGCATTGACGTTTGCGGAAGGTTGGTTTCATTACCCCTGAGATTAGCCAAGCACTTGCTTGGTGGAAGGAATTGTCCTGCCCAGTCTCAAACGTCAAGACTTCCCATAAACCGCCATGACATTGTGAGAACGCAGACTATATATATACAGATTCGAATGCAGTGGGGATGTCCAAGTTGTTTGATTCCTCTTTTATTTTATCACCCCTTTTGTTGGTGGATCCTTTTGATCCTGTCCAGATCGGCCTTCTTCTTGCGAGACACAACCCATAGGCGTGGCGGTTTTTGGGAAGATTCGGGGTGCGCGTATATTCAGTGAGGAGGAAGGATGAAATGCATCATCCTAGCTTTGTTTGTTGCTTCCTGGAACCTTGGATCTGAAGGTTTGATGAAACGGCAGAAGCAGCAAGTGGTTGGACAAATTTTCCAGGGCCTTTGTCTTTTAATGGTGAAAGACAACCCAATTTTGGCGCCAAAAACGCATTTTTGGAGAGATTTTGGTGCGGATGTTTCAATGACCGACTGAAACATAGAATGCTTCAGAGTTGACTCCACCACTCTTGATGTAAGCTTTTCATTGAATATGCTCAGTCTTTACCATAAGTTTACGCAGCTAGAGCAAGTTTTCAACATGACAGGTAGGTGGTGTGGAGGATGACAATGAAATTATCGAATATTACCCTCCCCTGCCCTAGTTGGATCTGAGATACAATCAAACATCCTTGTAGTTTGAGGTTTAACCCATCCTGGTGCCACCTGGGACGCCGAAGGTTAAAACGCTTGGCGGAGCAAGCTGTGGGGTATGCATTCTTTGCCTTGCTCCTGTGCCCTGGTCCATGGTTGGGTTCGTGGATGGATGGTGTGTTTTTTTTTGTGGCGGGCAATTCGCAATTTCATGTAATAGTAGTGCTTTCTTTGATCTTCGTAGATAGTTATGTAATATTGAACATGTGTATATATCAGAATGTACAGATTCTATTAAAATAGACTGGTATTTATATTTAATTAATTATATAAGTATATATATATATGCATACCCTAATTATTTGTTGCATACATATCATGTGCAATGGTCCAAGTCGACGCACTTGTCACTTGTGCTTGCCTGAAAGGAATGGGCATTTTTTTCCTTTCAAGAATCTTTACTGCCGTGATGACCATCCTTAGAGACATGGTAGACACAAGGGACAAAAAAGGACAACCGATTTGAGCACATGGATTTGGTGAGCTTTTTTGTAGCCTCAAATCACGGTGCTGGTCAGTGCACATGGCAGAAGAAAAAGGAGGGTCCACCAAGAGGCTTTGGGAAGATTACGATCATAATATAGTTCTTCAGTGCTTCTGAGGTGCTGTACCACAATGATGATGATGATGATGATGATGATGATGATGATGATGATGATGATGATGATGATGATGATGAAGGTGTAGAAATGACAATGAATGTCCTGGCACAAGCGCAGCATTTTCAAATTCTCAATCTCTGGTGCACTGAGTGGAGGTACTGCCGCTTGGCATACCCTGGAGGCCAGAACCGTACAACTGCTGGTGGAATCAAGTTTGGACAAGATCCCTTTTAAGGTTAGTAGAATGTATATCCCAACGACTTGTTTTTGGAATACATATTATATGCAAATATCTATATTAGTACTTGTTGCGCCTCATTCTAGGGTGGTTGCTGCTCTTGCAAGTGCACGACAACAACAGTAGCAGCAGCAACAACAACAACAACAGCAACAACAACAACAACAGCAACAACAACAACAACAGCAGCAGCAACAACAACAACAACAACAACAGCAACAACGACAGCAACAACAACAGCAGCAGCAACAACAACAACAGCAGCAGCAACAACAACAACAGCAGCAGCAGCAACAACAACAACAACAACAACAACAACAGCAACAACAACAACAAGAGCAGCAGCAACAACAACGGCATAAGCAAAAGGCATTTGTTGAAGGCCAGCTACCAGTAGGAGCAACTAACTACTCGGTATCAAGTATAAGCAATATGTACTCAGTTTACATACGCAGGTGAAGCCAGCATGAATTTTGATCATCACCCAACCATTCAGTTCATTTATCCATCAATGCAATATTAAAAACTGCTACTACAGACATTGTATCTACTTATCCATCCTGTTGATGGTTCAGAAATCCGGCGTTCACCAGTTGAGGGAACGGTAGTTTATCCCCATTGTTTACCAGGGTTTTTTGTTCATCCAAACGGTGGTTGGGCATGGGATTTCTGAACCATCAACCGTCCCCAAATCATCTCGTTTTCCCTCATGATATCCATCCACTGATATGTTGAAGGTCATGGAGTGTGGAGTTGGTCAGAAACTGCAGTGGGTTTTCCCATCCTTTGGGCTTGGACCTCGGAAAATTTCCCATGGAACGTTGACATGTCAACTTCCCTCCCCGAAAAACTCACCTAGGTGGTTTCAACGATTTTTTAATGTTCAACCCAAACCATATGAAAATTGATGCTTGGAAGATGCCTCATTTCCTTTAGCATGGTCCCTTTTCAGGGGATATTCCTTGATTTTTCGGGGGAGGTGAAACATCTTCACTTCACACCGCAACATTGGAGAATAAAATGATCATTTCAAGATGTGAAATTTCATCATTTTGAAACCTGTTTTGGATCGAAACCTGAGACCAGAAGAGCTTTTGTGAATCAATCAGACCTGAGATGTATGATTTTTTTGTTGCTCCGAGCAGATCCACCTTCAACATGTTTTGTTACAACCCTGGTCGCTATTTTCTTTTTTTAATGTCGTTTCTAGCGTCATCACTGGAATTTTGGTGCTTCTTTTGGGATTGAGGAAACACATGACCTTTTGGACTCCTGTTGAAGAAATCGAATCCTTCACACATGAAATAGATCGATGGATGACAGGCCCGGGTTATCAATAAAACATGGTCCCAGACATCTCGGGTCCGAAAACGGTGCCCCAAAATGATGTCAGCTCTCTATTTCGGGCATCTGAGCGGTTATTGTACCACCCAAGCCGGCTATTGATTCTCTTTGAGGTGGTAGTCTTCTTACCGCTTTTTCTACTCGACTGGTCGGGTTGCCATGCTACTGTGCCAGTTTATCACCTTGTTTTGGGAGCTAAAATGTGGTGGAGGTCCTTTTTTTTGGAAATGAATCCCATGACCTGATCTGTTGGAATTTCATTTTTGAGCCATCTATGTTTTTATGCCTAAAGTAACTAAAGCAAATAGAATCCTGGACCCGGACCCGATTTCAATGGGCATCCCATCATCGGTGAGTATTTAAAATAGATCCTACAGATCTTACACTAGGTTGCTGTCAGGAAGAGTGATGCAGAAAATTGCAACATTAGGCACTGGTAAATGGCTGAGTGGAACATTCAGAATGCATTGTCAGCTACTAGCTGGCAGGCTGGCAGATAGGAGATCAGAAGTGTAATTCAGTTTCGAAGACTCTGTTCAACTTCCAGCTTCTGTTTTCCACCGGTTGTGTCTGAAAGATTGCGCCAGAGAGATGAAAATATACATTTCTACCGAGTGACTGAAGATGAAGATTCAAATTCCGGGGCCTTTGGATACCTTTGGCATAAAAGCACCTGGAGAGACTCCAAGTTGCCTAAATAAGATGCATTTCAATCCCCAAAACTCCTGTGGAGGAGGTCCGACCCTCCCTCAAATGGCAGTTTTTGTTGTGTGTCAACCTGCAACTATGTGGGACGGAACCAAACCACACTGCGAGGCGGAACTTGGTGCATCTGCGGTATTTACGGGACAATCGGCAGCGCTTCCTTTCTCATGATTCCCAACGGTGCCCCAGTTGGAGTGGGATTAATTTATGGACACCTAGGTGAAGCATTGACACTTTTTTTTTTTAAGGGGCGAAGGATGGGAGGGGGGAGGTACGGTTGTTGCCGCATTTGGTGGCTTTATGATCTCAACTGGAGGCACTTACAGGTTGACATTATTGAATATGAGTTGATCATGAAGCTATTTCTTTGCTCCCAGGACTTTCACATAGAAGTATCTATAATGTGTTCAACTGCATGGAAAACATATGCACCAGAAGATTCATGACTAAAGAATGCCCCAGAGATCAAGAATTGACACAATTACAAGTTTTTTGTTCTGATGTGTTTTCTCTCCGAGGACTTTCAGTACACATGTCCAAAATAGACACCAAGTTGGGAGACACATGCATTTTTTTCCAAGCTCATATATCATAGCCAGCTAGTTTGCACCGCGTTGGCTCAAGCTGAAAAAAGGGGGGCAGGACTAATCAGCCACAACGCTAAGAGCGAGGTTGAACATTGCATCATTGGATGAAGTCTAGTGTCCAATCAATCACTGAAGATGTTTGAAGAGACATACACCCCCGAAAACTAACATGGATACCCAAAATGATGGTTTGGAAAAGGTGGCTCCTTTTAGATTCTAGATATGGCCATTTTTGGTATCTATGTTAGATTTCTGGGGGGTTATACATTTCTGTAAGGTATCTAGTGTTCTGGAACTTTTGAATTTACCATTAGACAAGGCACCTCTGCATTTTTCCAATGACTGAGATGCTGAATTCAAGCTAGATTGTGCGTGCCGTTGGAGGTTCATTCCAACAAGCGGCACCCATATTTCCCTTAAAGATTGGAATGTTAGCCCATTAACAGTTGAATGAATTCAACTCAGCACCCAGAATTTGTGTGTAAGCTGTAGCCACATTTATCACTCTCACGACTTGTGGGGGCATTTTATGACTGCTTCATGTTGCAGGCAGGGTTTTTGTAGGTGTTTGGGTGGTTAGCTCATGGGTATAGCATGGTTTAGCATGGTGGCTAACAAAATTTGTCTTGGGAGTGATGAGTCTTGAGGTGATTATTGAGGGTCACATTGACGAGGCAGGTAGAGGTTTCAGTTTTTGGTAGAGATTTTCGTATTTTCAATGCAATGATTCGATGTACCGCCAGACATTTAAGTGGCGTTTATTGTGATGTTCACATGTTGTTAACATTTGATGAAAACACCAGTTACGATGAGCCACCCTTAACGGTTGGGCGGCATCAAAGGTTCGGAAACTGCAAAGAATCTGCCTTCTGGGTATAGTTTTCGCGACAACAACTTAGACCTGCATTTTGTTGAGGCCATTACGCCAGATGCCAAGCGTGCACAGGTGCGGGTGCACACTAGAAATGATTCCAAAGTTTTGATTTTTTGTGGCAAAATAATCAAGTTATTTACAGTTCACGACGGCATCCTGGAATGCTGTTAGATATTCAACTTCTGGAACATCACGCATTGATCGCCCTGAAAGGCGAAGGCTTTGAAGGAGAGCCGACTGGGTGTGTGAAATCTGACCTATATATAATCTATCTTGTAAACTTGATAGAGAATATGTGGTTGATATGCGTGAAAAATAAATGTATGTATATACTATATGCATAGATGCATAGAGTCACTCTTCCATTTCAGGTCCTTTGGCTTATTCCAAGCATCTTGCTTTCGCAATCAGAAAGCCAAACAAAAACATCCTATCCTATCAATCCGTATCAATAACCATGGTTTCTCAGTTTGCTGTGCCGGGTACCGATCCAGTTGACATGGCAATCTTTTTTTGCAGAGAGACTTCCCACAGGAAGAGGGAAATGACTTGGCAAAAGTGGGTGACAAGACAGAGGTGGATGGATCGATGGGATCCATGGGGTGTCTTCATTGGCGATTCCATGTCATGTTTGCAAAAACTACTGATGTTCAAGACAAAGAAGGCAACGCCAAGAAATACTTGGAGAGTTCTTTGAGAAGTGTTTTACATGTGGGGCTTTTTTTTTTCACGAAAAAGAGACATGTTGAATGGTGAGTTCCCCGGAAGGTATATCAATGATATTTGGGAAAATGGCTTTGGTGGTCATGGAAAGCATGTCATTTCTGACCTGTCACCTTGAACCCTTCAGGCCCTGAAGAAATATGAGAAAGGAATTCGACTCTTAGGTTGGCCGGCGGGGAAAAAGTTGGAAGTTGGGGACCTTGATGTGACCAATAGTTGTTGGTGGTATTTATTTATCATCCGGGATCCCTGTTTTTTTTGTTTGGGTTTTTGTACCATGTTGTTTTTTTTGGGAAGGGAAACAAAACAAGAAGCCCTGAAGAATCATGAGTTGATGGAAGTTGATCAAGTGACTTGAGTGGATGGGGTGGGAACCACTCAAACGGAGGAAAGAGAAAGTCGTTCTTGTTGTCCTTCAACTAAAAACTACCAGTTACTCCGCAAGTCTGTATTCAAAGATAGGACACCACATGTTTTCTAGGTCCACCATGAACATCAAAAATATGTTTTTACAAAAAGATGGGTTGAAAAAGGATTTTTCTTTCAAATATATTTGGTGTCCAATTTCAAGTATCAGCAGTTTTGCATCACTATGAACTTTGGTTTGCTTGTGTTTTCATACAGGTCATGCCTTTTTGATCGAAATTCTTCCTACCACGCAACGTGGCACGGTCCTTTTCCAGGTCTTCTAACCTATGAGCTGGACGATGATGGGCTGAAGGCGGCGATCTGAGATGTTGAATCACAAATGAAGTCTAGGGATGTCTTAGTCATCATATGTCGTCACATGAGCAATGAAAATAACTCTGTTGTTTAGGGTATATAGGGGATTATGCTACAGAGTTAAATGGGGACTATAATAAACCATTATAAGGATCCCTATTAAACAACCAGTATAGTGGAAAGTAAGAGTTTTTTCCGTCGCTCATACGTAATCATATAGATATATGATATATGTATGTACATATGTAGATTGGGGGTTGCCAAAACCCTGTAACAGTGGGTAAATAATGTATTCATTCTTATGAAGGGAACCCTATTGACCTTCACTATGCACGTTACTCGTACAGTGTTTCGGCAGGGCCGAATGTATACATCATGTACATGGGGGTTATCCCAATAAATAGTGGTACCCCAACTTGGACCATGGGATAAACGCCACAGTTGTGTACAGTTTATCATTATTTGGGGGTATTCTCTATGGTCCTTTGGGGCACCGCTATTTTTGGATAGCGGTCCCATGTATGCTATAGTGCTAAACTATCATATGCTTCTGCACATTAAAGACAACTCGATATGTGTCCCATGCACCCAAGACTGCGAGAGATGTTTCCCAGAAATGTGTGCCAGCTTGCTTTGAACAAGAACTATCGACCCTGAAACCTGAAACAGTTCTTCAGCTCACAGCTGAAAAAGCAGGAAACCACTTGGAATTCGCAAGATTCGGAATAACCTCTTGGGAACTAACATATCCCAGCCAAGGCACTTTTGAAGATGCGTTTGTTTTTTTGCCGGGTGGGATATGTGATCGTTCCTTGGGGGTCGGGTAGTTTTCTGCCACCTTTTCGCTTCAGGCCTTTGAGCAACAGACACCAGAGGGTCGAGAGCTCCTATCCATCCTAGCGGCAAACGCTGCACAAATGTGCGCAGAGCTCTCCGTCGTGTCAGTGCTGTTAAGGTTCGTTCGAGAATTTTGAAGGGTGGTACCGGTAGATTGATGGTATCATTCATGATCAAACACCTCAACAGCCTATTGATGAAACACTAAGTTGTAGTCTTTCCATTGGGAAATGCTCCGACTGTGCGACTATAAGCCAAATAATTCAAATAATCATTAGATCAAGATCTAAATGAGCAGTGGAAAGAACCTGGTTGTTTCGGTTATTTTGGAGATTATACTACCCATTTGTATGGGGTTTACATGGAACCATTTTAAGGGATCCCGACTATGCAACCACTGCAATGGAATGTATGCTCCTGTACACTAACATAGCCATGGAAAGTCCACCATTTTGATCGTATTTACCAGGAAAGATGGGGATTTTCATGGGCTATGGGCTATGTTAATTTTCAGGGGGGGGGCACAAGTTTATTTTTTGGTGGCTCAAATAGCTCCCCAACGCGAACAAGATCTCGTGTATGCCGACAGCATGACAGCTATGTTGGCTCAGGTACTTGGACCCGTCGATCCGACAGCTTTCCAAGGTGCGTGTTTGACCTTGCTTGAAATGCACATTTTTTTTTGATAGGAATAGGCGGAATAGGATGTATATATTTCATATATATATATATATACATATATTCTTTTTTCCAAGACATGGAATCATTTCTTTAATGAAAAGAAGGGTACCAGTACCAGTTTGTGACCACAGGTCTAAGACTTCAGCTTTAAGTCAAGTACTCAGTCATCCACTTTAATTTTTGAGATATTCCAGGGATGGGTCGAAATTCGAGAAGCGTTCGATCTTTCAATTGTATGATTTGACATCTCTGATTTTTAGGATTCAACTCCTACACATCCCTTTTCAGCAAGTCCTCACACACCAACTCTTATCTTTCTTACAAGTCAAAAAGACCCTGCTGCAAAAAGAGGCATCACCCCCCCCACCCCGATTTCTTAGATTTTCCACGATCTTGCCGATAGTTCAATGGATTTTGTTTTGATGATTTGTTTGGTGGACCCCTTTGTTTGAGCATCGAATTCAATTGGGTTGAACGCGCTGACCAGGCCATCCAACGATGTAGTTTGGCCATCGATGCCAATCCCAGCAATGCCAAGGCGTATTTCAGGACAGACCGTGAACCGTTATGCCATGATCCCTCCAAAATCAACCGAGATCCTTTGAGGATTCTAGCCAGTTCAGAGTCATGGTGTGGAAAACTATAGAACAGCGCCCGAATCAGTGGAAACGGATTTACCTTGAATCTTTAAGAGTTCTGGTAGATGTCAAGGAATGATACATCCCGCCCCAGTGTATCTGGGTTCGCCACTGATATATGTCGAGGTAGTTGATTGTCATATCATCCAGATATCAGCTCTCTGACTCTGGGAGGAGGGCTACAGCTGCCTTCGACTACGTGGATCATGTGGTGCTGCTGGCACACTTTGTTAAACTTGACACCCAAATTGCTCCTTAATCCTTCGTGGACTTGTCTTATATCATTGAATCACTAGATTTTACCTGTTTTTTGCATTTATGATTTTATGATTCTTACGTGATTTTTGAGGAACTACGGCAGTCAACATGTTTTTTCCGTATAAACGAGGAGGTTTCGATCCAAGCCAACACTGCGTTGCTACTGGATGATCGGATCGAACCTAGGTAACAGAATGAGACAAGTCTACATGAGAACTCATTGTCGTTGAAAAGCATCAATCACGAACATTTGAGCATTCCTGTATGATTGACAAAGTCTTACCACCCCCAAAGTTTAACGGCATGGTTCACCTGAAGCAATGATGGTTTCCAAAAGCAATCTTCTTTGCAAGAGGCTGACTTTCAGGTTTCATATTAAGCTTGAGGGGTGTAGATTCCTTGGATGGTGGTAGTTGATTGGTCTGGAATCTCTCCCACCTCAGTGATTTTGAACATTTTTTTTGGCAAAGAACTGGCGATGCACCCGGACACAAGACAGTAGCTGTCGTTGTTGGCTGCGTCAGTGCTGTTGTTTCTATTGCTGTTGCTTTTCTCTGCTTGCATTTGGTTGTCTCTTAATATCTTGTCTCTTGTCTTTTGTGGTTGTTGTTGTTGTTGTTGTTGCTGTTGCTGTTGCTGTTGCTGTTGCTGTTGCTGTTGCTGTTGCTGTTGCTGCTGTTGTTGTTGTTGTTGCTGCTGTTGTTGTTGTTGTTGTTGTTGTTGTTGTTGTTGTTGTTGTTCATC
Source organism: Breviolum minutum Mf 1.05b.01 (assembly GCA_000507305.1). Classification (NCBI taxonomy): domain Eukaryota; class Dinophyceae; order Suessiales; family Symbiodiniaceae; genus Breviolum; species Breviolum minutum. The sequence goes on along the minus strand of DF242110.1, from coordinate 17,803 downwards.
ATCTTCTTCTTGAGAGTACTTGCTGTCGAGGTACTGTCCGCGGGCGCCAAAAAACGCTTTAAACGTACCCAAATTGGTCAACTCGTTGCTAGAACTCTGAAGTCTTTCCCCTTATCTGATTGGTCTGTCTGCGCATGAGTCCCCACAGCCACCTGCAAAACTGGTTAAACAAGCCTCGTAAAATGAAGCGAGGTGTGTACTTTCATGCCTAACGTGAACTTTCTGAACCTCTGTTTGAAGGGACCTGCTGATTTTCTCTCGGATCGGATGTTCCAGGAAGTTTGTAAATGGCATTTGGGCGTCACACCTCGGTGCAGGTGAAGGGTAGAGATGCTATTCTGGCACAGGCGCACAACGGTCCATGAGGGCGAAGTAGAATGGATAATCCGAATATGGATATAGTACATCAGGGTGAAGTTCCCATGATATTACTGTGGTATGATATAATATGGTATATATATGACATATATGATATGATCGTGATGTGATATGATTTGAGTTGATTTGCATTATAGTAACATAGTATACATTGATATAGAGTGGTTCAGTGCGAAACATGATACTTTTGCACCTTTTTTGCGGTCAAGCAGATATCGTTTGCTGTGAATGCTGTGTGCTCCTCGATTCTGCGATTTGAAAAGAACCAGTGTGAACCTCCCGTTTGGTCATACAGTCGACAATCAAGCAGCTACTGCGGAAAGGGAGATCTATCCGTCGATTTAAGACAAAACCATTGTAACATACCCTCCTGGGAACTAACATATCCCCTCCCAAAGGTACTTTGGAAGATGATTTTCCTTTTTGCAAGGTGAGATATGTTAGTTCCCTAGAGGGCAAGTTCTTTCGTGAACATCTACAATCCCAAGCCCTCGAGTCTTAACTGCTTTCCCTTGGTACGTTTTTCGGATATTTTGGTCAGCAATCCAAGTCTCAACAAATGGACAGCTTTTCAGCTTCTGGAATTGGAACATGAATTTTTTGGGGGATAGTGATAGTACTCCATTGGATTTTGGGAGGGTGTACACCACCGAAAACAAACATAGATGTCCAAAATGATGGTCTTTTAAATGTATCTCCTTTCAAATATGGCCATTCTTGGTATCTATGTTACATTTCTGGGGTGTACATGATACAGTAGCTCCAGCAGCTCATTTTTGGCACCCCGACCTTTTCCACCCTTTAGAGGCCCAGCGTGACATTCGGAAGTTTCTGCAGATGGATCAGGACCGGAAGAACAGCAGGGTTGAAATCCACACTCTATCGGACTATAGTAGATTTGGTTAGATGACCGGTGAAAGAAAACAACTGATTTTATAGCTCATGGTTGTGTATTTTTGTGCACAATCTGTGTGTTTATAGAACATATTTCTGGAACCCAATGTCGGATCAAGGACCTTCAAAGAAGGAAAACCGAGCTGTCAATCTATGAAGACAATCCCCAAGGTTTGTAAGACAATTCCCAAGAATCTTCCATATTCTTTCCGTGGAAATGTCAGGTGATGGAATGTTGATATAAATGGATGTAAATGGTAAATGGATGTCAATAGTTTCAGAATGGTATACATATATATATATATATATATCCCTTATCTGTTAAAATACATGTATTCCCTTTTTTCACGTGGCTTGGGTTGGGACTTTGTCCCCATCGCCGCTGAGATTAGGACCTTCAAGTTGAAAACCTATGTTTGCTCTTTCAACAAGACGTTGATAGGATAAAGGTTTGTAAAGGTTTGTAAGTAGTATAGTCTGCTCCAATTCTTTGTCTGATTGATTGTCTTGAAAGGCAGTCGCCAGGAAAGTATCTATATCTGTTCAATTTCTATTTTGTTCAAAAGATCCACACAAACAGACCGCCTTTGGCAACCTCATGCAGGACAATGCAGCAGGAAAAGCGCTTCAAGAGTCTGGGAGACACAGATGGGAGAAGAACAGTGCTCAAATCTCCCCCCTCAAAAGACAGACAGATGTTACTGTTGATGAAAGAAATCCTGCACCATCTGGAATGTATAACACCTTGTAAATAATGGGAGAAAATACCAACCTCAACTGGTGCAGGATCTCAGCCATCAGCTGTTATGTCCAAATTAGTCCAGACATCTTTTTGGGGGAACATGTTGAACTTGGGCACGTTGAAGCCCAATGATGCGAGCGAAGGGTTTAATGGAAATGGTGGTGTTATCGTTTCGTCTTGGCCCAACCGTCAACCTTTTCGGGGGGGTCGGAACCCACCCTGGGAAGGATTTGGATATCAAGGATACAATGACGTGACTCTTGGGATTCAGTGTTGAAATGATGCCCCAACATCGAACGCGTACCAGTACTATAAAACCTTCCATATTTAGATCAGGTATAGTTCTTTGATGTTACTATGCACTGGATGTTGGACGTTTTTTTTGAATATCAATTTCGTGGACCAAGACTCAAGACGTTTGACCGTTGAATTCTCAAACTTTCCCAGGGTTTCCAAGAATCTCACGGAAAGAGTTCAAAGGCGCTTGGGACGAAAGCGGCAAGCATTGCTGGGGCCTATCATGAGGGAGAATGTCAGGAACCTCAATGTTTCTGGAATAAATGGGAACTTGGCATTGAGAGCGGTCTTATTTGAGGATTTTTTCAGTTTGATTCTAATCTCAAGCAGGTGTAGCTGTTCCTGGGATGGATTGAAGTTTGGTTTAGGAAGATACGAAGTTGTTGCGTTTTTTGCACATGAGTCAACCTGAATCTGCCAATTCTGATCAAATTCAGTCTACCAAGGGCATCACCCCTAGTGTTGGATATGAGTTGGGAGAGAGAAACCGAGGAAAAGCCAGATCCGGAGATTGAACCAGAGTGGTTCCAGCAGGCACAGTGGCCCAGTGAAATGAATCGACCAGTTTCGATGTTGGTGAACGGGGCTTGATGGAAAGTTGATGTGAGCATTGAAAAAAACCCTGGTTGTTTGAGGTATATAGATGTACGTAGGAGATTATACTGTCCAGTTATGTGAGCATTAGAATAAACCATTATAAGGATTCCCATTCAAGAACAGGTATAATGGAAAGTAAGATGTTTTTTTTAGTGGCTCATGTGATGTTTTTTTTTGGGGGTGGTAGGGAGGATGTCCGAAACGGTGCGCATTGGTAGTGTCCTTGGCTTATTTTGGAAGTCGTAATGTTGCACAATGTTGAAAGATGTTGCAAGTTGGAAAGGGGATGATTTTCAACTGTCTGATTTGTGACTAGTTTCTTGTTTGTTTTAAGATAGAAGTGTTTTCAGTCTTTTTTCTGCCCTGATGTTCAGGTGAACCAGCGTGCCATCTTCGTGTGCATGTGTGGGACAGACATCGACATGAAAAGAAGTTGTGAGGTTGAAGGGGACGAGACCTTAAAGGTTTCCTTCCCCTGCTCAAGAGTGTTTTCTGAGGATGAATGCATCTTTGAATGCATTTTGCTTGCAAAGTTGAGATGGAATAGGACCACAAAATATCTTTGTTGAAAATACATATCTTTCTGTAAAACCACCAAACAACTCTGCAACTGCCCTAGTGATGACCATACGGCGATGATGCAGGAGTAGCGCCATGGGACGAGATCAGATAGAACTTCCAGATGCCTTGCTGTCAATGGCTTCTCAAGCCAAGGAAATGATTTTTTTCGCACAAACGGGGATTGGTTATATACATATGTATGTATACATATCTTTATATTATATACTAAGAACGCAGGTTTGATATCTGTACAGGAAACAATATCAAGTCAAGACTTTTGCTTCAGGGTCCAGGGTCCAAAATGAATTAATTAGTGATGGTGGGCTGAAGAGTCAGTCGAGTTCTTTCGTTGTTGGCAACTGCAGGCAATCCCCAGTTGGCAAGCGATAGACCAGTTGGATCCGTTGGATCCACTTGATACAGGATGTTTTTCATCAGTCAGGAGAGGAGTTCGTTTTTTTGGGGTAATGCCATAGATTGGTGCATATACATACCAGGGGTCATTAAATTTTCCATTTTGAGGAATCAAACAATACACATTTGTGGTACTTTTGAGGGAGTTTCCTTAGAACAATGCATTGTTTGGGTAGGTGTCCTACAATGACCGCTGTATAAAGATGCTTAAAGGTTTATATACCTGTTATAAGGATTTTCTTTTCTTTCGGGTGGGATGAGTTTATCCCCAATATAAGGAGTTGATAGACCCTGGCATTTTTAAAGATGCTTAAACGCTGCTATTTCTAACGGGATCCTCGTGCCTCAAGTCGTGCCAGCTGCCAGGATAAGAAAGCCATCAGTGTTGGAGTGGCTTATGTGGGTTCCCTGTCCGCAATAGTCATGTCTTTCGTAAAACTTCGTGGGGTTTCTCCAGGATTTATATATATATATGATACATATGTATATATATATATATATATGGGATCCCAACTGACATAGGCTAAGGATGGCTACGGCGTTTTTTTTGGAAATGACGGAAGGATGTCAACGGTCAACGGGGATTTTTCCGAATCTCAGGTTACAAGGCTCCTGATGAGTTGGAGATGTTCACCGAGGAGTTTTTTTTCCGGAAAAAAACCCCGTGAGGGTTGGGGGGTTCTGCTTGGTTGGGTATTTGGAATCATACGAAATGGAGATCAAAACTTGGAATGAAAGGTTTATGGATGAATTCGACATGAAATATCGTACAGACCATCCACAGGGATGGCATTGTAGTAGTTGAGTGGCTTTCCTTCGTGACGATAAGTAATTAACGCTGCCCCAAAACTGCTGCCCGAAAAGGTGATGCGCAACAGCATCAGCAAGATGAATTTTTGTGGCGCGGTAGAGTGATTAAAATATGTTAAAAATCAGGCATTTCATCATCATTGATTTGTGTTGGGTATTTTGCCGGAAACCACTCGCCCTGGATGTTTTTCATCATCGAATGTACCAGGAGTGGCAAAAGAAGTACTATCGCATGCTACGCTTGGGTGAGCGGGCCACACGTATCCCCAAGCCGCGTCAGGCCCGGAAACATGGCTGAAAAACCCGCAAGACATACTTCGCTCCCTACCATGGCTGTGCTGCTTGACAGTTTTTTTGCCAAGTGAATTCTTGTGCGTTTTCATATTACATATACCATACATCTGTTGAGAAGAGGGAATATGGAGACAGGACGACTTCATCTCTTTTGGATCCTCTAAAGTGTATTTCTGCCCATGGATAGTTCAAAAGATTCATGAACCATGAAGACTTCCAAGCCCGCAGGTGGTGGTGCATGGCGAGGTTTACAGTGTTTGGAGCCTGTTGGAGGCAAGCTGTCAGGAATGCAAGACTCAAGACAGGATCCGATCTATTGTGTTTCTATACTAAATATATTCCAATGATATCCAATAAACTGTGAACTTTTGTAAAACGCATACCCAGCTTTGCTAAGAACACATTCTCATGGTCACGTGTGTTTACAGCGGATGCAGCAAAGGATGGAATGTGTTTCGTTCAAGCTGAACAGCTTCTAGAGTAAACAAGAAGTCTGTGACTCTTGGGTGGTGCATCCAGACATGAACCATGCCACAACGAGGTGTTTTGTATGATTTCTCGCATTTTGAATCAACTAACTAATCTGAACGGATGGACACTGGACACGGAACTTCACCATAAATCAAGATCCAAAGCTTCATTGAGTGAATCTGATGAATCACATATGGCGCAGAGCATTGCTCCCCCATGGCAGGGCAGAGTGCGAGTCATGCGTGTGGCCGAGACCAGGCCCTTTGGGCTGGAGCCTGGAGCATGAGAATGCGTGAAAATTGCAGTGATCTAAGGATCAAAAACATGTTTGCCGGTGTCCTGTACCAACACATCCTGAAATTTCATGTGTTCCATATTTTTTTGATTTTGACACTTGGATGGTTTGTCTAGCTGTTGTTTGGAAGGATAACTTGAGTGTTCTGGAATCACGTCTACCAGTAAAAAATTCTTGTCAGCACAAAATTGAAAGTCTGATATATACATGATTTGATTACATTCTCTCAGCACAACAAATCTGAGAATACATCACTTCACCTCCTGCCTTAGTTGTGTAAGATCCCAGGACGAATCCATCATGTGGGATTCTTGTATGGGGCATATCTGTAGGGGTCCTCCACATTCGATGTATACTGTACCGGAAGTTGCAAGAAAATTCCAGATTGGATTTTTCCAGCTCACTGGGGCCCAGCAACCTGCCCATACAGGAGACATGGAGAGAAGGTGAGTATCGGTTGGATGAGGCGCACCACCCGCAATGGCACAGATGGAACACCTTCCACTAGGTATCATTAGACTCAATTCATGTAGAATGAATCTTAGACATTTTCGACAAGCTTATCATTTTTGCATATCTTTGGTGATTTTGAAAGTCAACTCTTTAAACGAATTGTGGCAGTACTAAAGCGATAAGATCTCAAGCTCCGCGGTGCGAAACAGCTGAAGCGACAGGTACTGTGCTCAACTACTGTGGCATGGCGAGTCACTCGTCTGCATGGGTCACCAACAGGGGCACCTTTGCCATAGGATGGTGTTACCCTCCCGGGAACCAACATATCCCATCCCATTGGCAGTTGGGAAGAGGAGTTTTCTTTTTTAATCCGTGGGATATGTTAGTTCCCTGCAAAATACTGTAAAAGTTTCCAAATCTGATTTTTTGTACTACTTTTAAAGCTCGGTTGATTGGATTTGGTTTCAAAGGGTAGCCTCTGGGTAGCTGTAATAGTGTTGGCGGGCATCTTTTTGACTTCATTGGCACAGTATTCATCTTATAATTCTCAGTTATTATATATATATATATTATATATAAATTCAAAGGATCTCAGAATTCTATTTGGGAAGGAAATGCTATGACACACTCCAAAAAAACGAGGAGTCCTTTTTTCCAGAACCGGATTTTCGATGAAACTTCCTGAGGCCCTTTGTTTTTCAGAGCTGCCGTCCGGATGCCCTGGTCCAAAAAACACAACACGCTCTGGGTGAAGGGAAGATGGAAAAAAAGCAACTTATGAACCTGCATTTTTTTCGTTTGAAGGGTCTTGACGTAAGAACATGCCTGAAAATTCATTGATTTGTAGGGTAATCTCGACAAGAGCCGAAGCCGCTTCCCAAAAATTGACCCAAATGTTTGAGGTTGGTAAATACGCTTCAGGGTGGTCCTGACATATTAATCCAGTGAAGTATAGAGCAACATATTTTGAACTACGGCTTGTGACGATTTGGCATCCAATATCATCCAACCCAAAATTAGGATTGACTATGCCGTAGTGCATGGAGAATGTGGCAGGTAACCTTTGATTGGATCATAATAGTGGATCATGATGTTCCTGCTATATAATATGATTTAGTAGAGGATGTCACATGATTTGTGAGAGAAATCCCGAATCAACCAGCAACTATAGGGTATCAATATCAAAACTACCGTACGGTTGATGGAAAAAAAATCCTGTGCCACCTGTCATACATGCAACCTTATGAAACATGGGTTGTTCGGTTGTTCTTCATATATGTTGAATCGCCGGATTTCTGAACCATTATACAACAGCATGGGACCTTGAAAAATGGGGATTCAAGGATGGGGTTTTGGGTTTATCACCATGGGCCCCACAGATGGGTTGAGGATTTTGTGTGATTACTTTGCCTTTTTAGGAATCATCAACTCTTCTAAAGTGGAGAGTTTGTGCAAATCTCCATGCCCTTCAGTGGTGAAGTAAGGCTATTGGCAGTATGGCTATGGGCCATCGCAAGAATTTGTAGCTGAGGTAGTATCGAAACTCGAGTCGGAAAGAATTGGATATATACAATCTGACATGACAACGAAGCTCCCGAAACATGCAGTGCCACGGTACGAATTGAGACGCGTTTATCGTAGGACCTTATCTTCGTTTCGCACCCATGTGGGATCAGTCTGGGCACACAGCGGACAACGTGGCTCGTGTGAATTTTTGCAGTTGAGATGAGTGGCGATTAGGCATGAACACCCACCACAGGACGTACGCAAGCACACTGTACACATATCTTTTTGCACACATAGATATATCCGAGTTGAGCAAAATGTCCACGCATGGGGTTTCTTTGCGAAGATCTTTCGTGTGCAATGAGTAGTCCCGGCTAAAGGTCCCACCAAAGAATTGCAGATGGCTAAAGTTACTGCCAACATAAAACAGTTGTCAGTGAAGGTGGCTGATCCCCCGAAAAGGAATCTAGATCAACCATGCAGAGTCATCATCAAATACATGCAATCTGCCTGAATTCTTGCATTCTGAAATATTCACCTTTTGGAGGTGAACATTTTTCCATCATCATATGAATTTGGGATGATGACATAGAAGCAAACAATTCCAACGACAACAACAACAACAACAACAACAACAACAACAACAACACAATTTCAGAGGGTTGTCCCAGATTGGTTTGAACAACGACCAGCTCTAATGTCCATCTCAGGTGGTTGAGAAATGATCTTGCTGTGGCTTTGCGCAGGCGGGGTTGGCACTGGAAGAGAAAAACGCCATAATTCATGCTGAGCTGCTTCCAGGAAAGCCTACTAAAAAGCAAGCTGGATCTTGAAAATGCTGAAGGTTTCGGAAAGGGGCCACTGTATGAATCAATGAAACACCCAATGGTCTTTTATCGATACAGGCAGCTTCGCCACTTTACTTGCAAATCGATGGATACTCTACAATTGCAACGGATGATGATCACTCATCATCCATTCCCGTTGCCGTTGCCGTTGCCGTTGCCGTTGCCGTTGCCGTTGCCGTTGCCGTTGCCGTTGCCGTTGCCGTTGCCGTTGCCGTTGCCGTTGCCGTTGCCGTTGCCGTTGCCGTTGTTGTTGTTGTTGCTGTTGCTGTTGCTGTTGCTGTTGCTGTTGTTGTTGTTGTTGTTGTTGTTGTTGTTGTTGTTGTTGTTGTTGTTGTTGTTGTTGTTGTTGTTGTTGTTGTTGTTGTTGTTGTTGTTGTTGTTGTTGTTGTTGTTGTTGTTGTTGTTGTTGTACGTTTCAAGGGATAGCTGTCCACCTTTCCGAGAAAAAACACATCCTGTTGGTTCGACTCGATACATCAACTGTGCAACTGCCAGGTCACAGTTGAAGCCTGCGATCAGCTGGATGTCGCGCACGCAGGAAGATGAGTAAGGGCCCCCCAATAGAATTGAAGCAGGGATCAATAAAACATATCTCCATGAGTGAATGCATAGGTTTACCATGGTTTACCTGTCCTTTTTTTGGGGATTCAGTCACCAAATGTCAGGAATGATTCAAATCCCTTTCCGTCGAATCCATTTCTTTGTAAAGCGATAGTATCATTGTAGATCATAAGGTTTAAGTCAGCATCCAGATTTCGTGGGCCAGTGACAGCCATGACAATCCATGATAGTTAGTGAACACTTTGGTGGAATCAAACGCCAGTGACGAGTGAAGTCAGCGATAGCCCTAGGAAGGGTACAACTTGACACTTGGTTGGCCATGGGATTCTGCCATTCCTCCATGATGCCAGAGGGCCCGAATTCTAGCGACATCAACTCCTTGTAGGTACACACTTGATTTTTTTCGATGGAACTCTGAAACGGCATAAAACTGCAGTTTTCAAGGAATTTCTTTTTGTGCCAGCGGACCATTTCCGTGTGGTATCAGGAAAACCATCCATAAACGGCCCTTGCTTCGGATTTCTTCAGATTGCTCAGATGTTTGATGACCTACCCTTCTTTTGCTAGTCCATTGATGTTCTATCATTCTAGCAGTTGACAAAGGGCCCAAGTTGGATGAAATCTCTTACATTTGTCACCCAAGTGACGCATCAGGGTATAGTCGACTTCTTGGAAGTTAGAGGTTGAAACCAGAAGTAGAGAGGGCGTAACTGGTAGCACAACTCAGTTTTTGCATAATGAAATTCGAGGCCGTGGCAATGGATCAGTCCCCTTGTAGACTATGAAACTTGGCCACAGATTGGGAGCTGCGGTGTTGAAGCTGACATGTAATTAGGGAAAGAAATGCTCGTAGGAAAGCATAGGATGTGAATGTGGGGTGTGTGGTTGGGTTTTTGAAGGGTTTACGTGGTTGGGTGGCTGAGTTTGGGGCCGATTTTTGGCAACATTGGAGTATCTGATTTTTTTTGGACACACGCTGAATGAAGGCTTCGTTGTCCATACCATGTTCCTGGATAACTCTGAGTTCTTGTGACGGGAAAGATGGAGCTGGTAACATGGGTGCCCTAACATGAAGCATGAAATCATATTGAAATCCTTCATACGAGGTGATTCAATTCGTGACCTTCTTGGACCCTAGTTGGAGGTCACAAAAAAATTAACCATCCCCAAAAAGGTCACCATGGCTGAATCACCTTGGTATGAGATGATTGTTCCATTGGATCGACCCAGGAAGGCAACTGCAATGTGCCTTCAGGAACCTTGGCAGTGGGGAGTCCCAAGGTTTGAATACCTTGGGGAAAAATCAGATCTGAGATCATTGATGAAGGATGAAAGGAGATCCTTAAAGGCTTTTGAATTGAACAAGCCTGGCTAGCTGGAACATGTATCATTTTTAGTGCTACTTGTATGGAATGAAAGAGGATTTGCTAGTGCGATGTCGCGTGTTGGCTGGCTCGAGAAGAATCGCTCCTTGATAATTTGTTTTTATTTGGATTGATGATTTTGACCATTTCAATAATCATGCCTACAATATTTTTTGCAGCACGATTCAAGGACATCAACACATCAACCCATGGCAAGTACTCCTTAAACTCCATCTTGACAGTGCCGCTTCTTGCAATTGGTACTTGAGTCAAACCAAATCTCCACTGTGTATCAATAACCTCCGTCACCAGGACAATGATAAACAACAACAACAACAACAACAACAACAACAACAACAACAACAACAACAACAACAACAACAACAACAACAACAACAACAACAACGACACAACAACAACAACAACACACACACACACACACACACACACACACACAACAACAACAACCACAACAACAACAACAACAACAACAACCACAACGACAACAGCAACAACAACAACAACAACAACAACAACAGGAATGAAAGGACTTTCAGATCTGATTTCTGCCAAAACCTCAGCTGAGGCGGGTGAATTTGATAAGACCTTCGGCTGGATTCGGTGCCTTTGATGCAACGGGTCGTTTGGGTAAGGAGTCAGGACTACCCTCCAGGGAACTAACACATTGCACCTAGGGAAAAAGAAAATCAGCTTCAAAAGTGCCTTGGTAGGGGATATGTTAGTTCTTGGGAGGGTATGTTTTGAAGATGTTTTCTCATACTGCTTTTACATGTTTTTTTACGATTCCCTCCAAACAAATCCAAACGAGATCTATAGCAACACCATTGCATTTATTGTCGAAAAGTGATTTGTGCCTTTTGTTCCTCTTGGTACTGGGACCTATGTGGCCTTCACATGAATAAGAGACGGGTTTTAAGAGCAGCCATTTTGCGGGGACGTTGTTGTCAAATCACAATTTCGGATGGATCAGCAAAACCGTGTTTCTTGGTGGAAGAGTGGAACGCAATATTCAATATTTCTCATGTTCATTTGAGTTTCTTCCTGGGACTGATGGACACCGTTTGGCGCCATACTCAAAGCAACACCCTGATTTTGGGCCCAAAACCCCTCCAGAGTCATGGTCCAGTGGAAAAACAACGAATTTGCCGAGTCTTGCGTCACAATGTAACACGTCTTGTTTGGTTCGGGTCCGATTTTTTCACTGGAACCATAATTTGTGGGAGAAAGAATTGCCATCAAAACACATATTTGAAACCATTTTGGACCTTGTGTGCTCCAAAATGATGATCTCTTCAAGCTGGAAGAACTTGAAAGATCTGAAAGATTATGGGGGTTCAACCATTTACAAGTTTACAACCTTTACCTTCATTTTTATCGCAATCCCAAGGTGGAAGCGTCGCATGTTTTCCCACAGTTTTGGCATTCCATCGCCGGTGCGAAAGGGGTTTTGGAGAGAAAATGGGGGAGATGGTCAAATGGCAAGATGCCAAAAAAGGGTCATTTTTTGCTTGGAAGATACAGATGATGAAGCATGATACATGAAGTAATGAATCATGATGAATCATGCATGAATCATGTATGAACCATTGAACCATGAAGCAGGTCATGAAATCAACGTGCCCCGAGGAAAAGAGTCATTGGAGATACTGTAACACTCTAAAGTGGACCTTGTAGGTCACCCCATCGAAGGAAGAAACCACATCTAAAACCACCACAAAACCTTAGAATTAATAGTTGCAGTTGCTTGTTGTACACTATCATGTTGATTCATATGTAATCTCACCTTATCTCTTCACGTCGGCATTTCTTCGGGTTTCGCCATTTGTCTGTTTTTTCCTTGGCAGGTTGCCTTCTTCACGCCACACAACGCCTTTTCCACCTCGGAGATTCTCACGGAGGTCGCCGGATGGATGAAATGTCACGATGAAACTGGAGAGATCTTGAGGTTCACAGCCTTGAACAAAGCAAATATGAAGCAGTTTGGTATTGATTCTGATACATCATATTTCATCTTTCATGGTTGAAACATATTGAAACGATGTCAATGATAGTCACTCACTAGCCATCATGTTTTTGACAATTTGACGTTAGTCGAGTCTCTATTTGCTTCAGAAGGTTCAAGAGGTCTTCTGCATGGGATGAGTTTGAGTCCATAAACGGAAATGCGTGTTGGTTTTAAACACAGCTCCAAACATACAGCTGATATGATGATACATACGTGTACATATAACATGTCTATAATTCTTTAACATCATTAGCTATCACTTGTATTTTGATGAAGTTGCCCTTCAAAACGCTACTATTCTCGGTACAAGACAAAGGGGTATGTTGTCAGATGCTCTTTGGGGTGTCTTGAGGTTCCAGCTGATCCATGTATGTCACTTGTCCTGCACGATTCGAGTAGGGAATGGATCAGAAGGATCGATGATCCCAAAGTTAGGGAATTGGATCTTTACATAAATGATATAATGACGATATCCGATATACATAAAGCATAAATATATTGAACATGTCGTATATAATTATATATATACTATCATGTGTGTATATATATGTAGGTTATATGAAATATGCAGGTATGGTTTGGTTTCATAAAACCCCCCATTGCCTTGGAGTGATTTCAGAAGCTCCCTGGGGAAACCCACATGGCGAGTGGAACGCAACCATCCGTTCAAGTTGTCACTGACGCCCTTCCTGCATATGTTTTTCTATTTCCCACTGGACCAGCATAGATAATATATGTATATATATATGATATATATATTATGTAGTTTTGCGCATTCATACTATTATATATCTACATGCAATAATTTACGGCTGTATGATGGTAGCTGAAGGTACTCGTCAACAATTTTTCGAAAGAATTCTTTCACAACATCTCTGGAGTCGGGGTCACCCGTGATCTCACGTTTTGCCCCGTTGAAGAACCGGGTGTCTTCACCTAGGAATTCTTTACACTTTCACGGGCAAGTGACCTGTGAGAATGTCCGTTTACACTCCCATGGGTGGGGAAGCTCGGGGAAATCTCCAGCATTTGTTGATCAATTTCCCGCGCACATTTTTGAACAATCAAAGATGCTACAAATGGAGATGATTCGGATACTGCAAAACAAGATTCCAGTGATGCTTGGGTTTTATCAGTGGTTCCATTTGGGTTTATGATGGCTGCATGTCATCATCAGAGCCAGAAGGCTATGTTGCAGATGCATGTGCTCAATTTACAGAAGTTTGAATGTAATCTGTATTCACTCACAGCTATATGGTAATATATAAATGGATAAACGAATAGATGATACATACCTCTATGACTGGAGGATTTCGCACAAGTTTTCATGTCACCTACAGTTTGTCCACTATGTATTTCAACAAACCTTCTCTAAGCGAGCTCTGTGCTGTTCAGGTGGGATGTCTTTACGCCGTGTGCGAATATGACATGGGAGACCACCCACGACTCGAGACAGGCATGCAGCTTGTGGGTGTCGTTTATTTGGAGTTAGTTTGAAGTAGCTACAAACCATTGGACCATTTGGGGCTCAATTGGCCTACAAATACTTGAGCAATTTTTGGAACTTGTGGGTGGGGCAGTGGGGCCCCTCATTTTGCAACCTTTCAGTTGAAGATACTCTACGAACTGATTGGGTCACCTAGTAAGGAGGTTCGAGTTCTTAAGCTTGTGGTAAGGGTGGGAAGTAAGCCAGTTTTCCTTGATTATTGTCCCCTCTTGATTTCATATACTAATCCAATCACAGTACTCCACTCAGTGGCATGCTCGTCTGGTTAGCTTTTGTAGGACCTAAGTGGGATTTGTTCATTGCAGCCCAGGGTTCTGCCCAGATTTTTTCTGAGGGTTTGTGCCAACCTTTAGGCAAAGAGGATAAGATAAATCTGAAACTGCAATTCAGGGCCCCAGATTTGGCAAAACTCGAATGTTACTTGACAAGGTTTCTGGGAAAGCACACTTTGTAGAAACAGCTATTCAGCTATTCATATTTTTTTCTGGAAAGAATTCATCACTGGTCAACCCCCACCCCCCAAGGTACCCCTCCAGAAATAAGGCCTTATTAAGGGTTTGATTATTAAGCATTGGATTCCCTTAATACGGCCTTATCAAAGCCCTTATTTCTGGTGGGGGGTTTGGGGGGGTTGGTGGACTAGCCATGAAATACCTATTCGAATAGGATTGGTGTCGAATGTCCTCCTTGGGGTAATTTGCAAAATGCCGCAGAAATTTTGGCTCAGCTTTGGAAAAGGATGATGAGGTCGTCATGAGTAGATTGGACGTTGGCAACTTTGGGATCCCAATTGCACAAAAGATTCCACCTCAAGCCTAAAATCTTGAAGATTTCAGTGAGAGAAACATCTTCAGAATCAGACGTAATTCTGCAGCATCTTTCAGGGCTGATGTCGCAAATTTGAGATAGATCATAAAAGCCATTGACACTTGGATTTGGTGCAATGATTGCAGCAATCTACGATTTATGAAGCATCCACATAACTAGTTGGTGCAAAAGTAAGGGGGTCGAAGCCAAATTCCTCTGGAGACAAACCTCCAAAGCCGCATTTTTTAAGGCACTCAGATTCAGATCTCTGGATCCATTGTATTTGCATAGCATCAGTTAGTTCTTGCTTTTCGGTTTACATGCACTGGAGAAAATTTCACAAAAAAATCTGACTTGTCAGATAAAGGGGCCAATTTCCAGCAACGGATTTCCCCAACAAAACGAATAGCTGTCTTTTCCACCATGTCTGGCCTTGGCCCCGTCAGCGCTTGGTGGTGGCATGGTCACCTGGCGAGAAAGGGTGGTATGTGACTGTGCACTGTAGTTTCATTTTTAAGAAACCCTAGTTTTGTACCAATGTGTATGTATATATATATATGGATATGAAAATTTTGAAAGAATCTAGTGATACTCATAATGATTTTGATTATCATGATGAATGATACATCTCCATCTCTATCCATATTCATATCTGAAACTATATCTATAGCTATGTCTATATCTATTTGTATATCTATCTCTATATGATATCAATACCGATATCGACACCCATACCGTTATCATTTATATTATGATTACATTTGTTGTGCATCTTTCTACGTATCCAGAATTGGACATCGCAGCCGATGATAAAGAGAAGCAATTGCGGGTGTGCATAGTACTCTATATATATTTTGTTTGCTTCAATTTCGCCTTATATAGTCTACATGCTACATGGTATAACATTGGTACATGATGATATTTTTGGCGTTTTTGTCCTTGGGCAGATTCTGAAAGCAAATAAATACTCAGATCCTGTGAACGCCTCCAAGAGTGGCCTGGATCAAAACAGCATCTTGGGCCTACATTTTCCTAGCTTTAATTCTCCCTAGAAGCTATCATATACACCTTGCCAGGATAACATTCGAAGCTTCCTTAACTGAGATAGCGTCTCTTGAAGGACCATTCTGATACTGATACTGTAATAAACCCAGGGGATCCAACCCAGCATTCGAGTCTCAAGAAACCAACTCACTGTTGTTTCTCCAAAAACAATCAACCTGCTCATCAAGTTTTGATGATTTCTGTTCCTTTTTGAAGCCGAACCTTTGGTCAAGACTTCCCCACTTTGGAGGTGAATTTTTGGGGTTGGTGAGGTCCTGATGTTATAATGTCCTCGTTGGATCTCCCTGGAGGTGCGATCTTATGCTTGCTCACCTTGGAGGTTGAGAGCATCCCAGTGACCCGCCGTGTGGCCACGGAAGATCCGTTAAGGTCGGGGTTTGGAGTTGGGATCGTCGTTCTATCTATTGAATGTGATTCATAGTTGTTGAAAGATGAAGAACATGCGAAGTTTCGTATTCCGTTTGAGCGGCATTGTGAGATCTAAGTTGTGAGATCTAACTTGTGAGATCTTGTCGGATCTTGAGAGATCTTGAAGACATGCAAATGTGTGATTGAATGTATCGGAGTTTTTGAATTTGGCAGATGAATTTAGCAGATGAACTTGTTTGATTGAAATCTATAGTTGTTCCGCTTTTCTCTTGGATGCAGTGCTCAGAAGTTTGTGGAACAGATACAGTACCAGAACTTGTCATACTAGTTTCTGATTGCGAAGTGTATCGGTGCCAACTATCAGACCTCTCAAATTACAGCATACTTCCCGAGAAAACACTCATCTCACGGTCATGGTCAAAACATTTTTTCCTTTTTCATCTCCTTCTCCCCTGCCAGTTCTCTTCTGCGTAGCTTGTTTTCAGGCCTGCCTGCGTAACCGTGGATGATCCTTACGATGACTTGAAGGAGGTAGCTCGTTTCACCTCATTTATTCACCTTGTAACAAATGGGGAAGATGAAGGCAGTTGAAGTTACTGTACCTCTGAAGAGGCTGCATTTGTTTCCTCGATGCATGTGATTACTGCTGGAAGAAACTCTGGACCAACAAGCTGGTTAACTACGACGATCCCGGTATTAAGTTTTAGCAGCATTCATCCTACCAGTTGAAACTTTAGGAATTGATTAACATTAAAGGCTACCTTATTTACTTCATAGATCTTGGCTTTACCAACAATAGTGCAAGGCCACAACGTCTCCTTCCGTTTTGGCCACATCTGAATTTCCATGGTATTCTGGTCAATGATTGAACTCCTACTAGAGATCCAGGGTGAGATGTTTAACTGTAGATCACAGGTACTGTAGATGTTGGGACTTTCTGGACCTAGCATGACCTTGCAACTGGGACATCGTCCCTTTCAACTGGAAACGCATCATGAAGAGTTATGGTGGATGTTTCACGCCATGTCAGTTTCCCGGATTAGGAGGTCACTAGTGAAGTAAGCTTGACCAGTCAGATTTGTCCATCCAAGACAGGCCAAGATCTATGCTTTGGTGTACTATGGTAGGAGGCAAGGTAGGGTTTGGATTGGAAGTTGGGGTGGGCACGTCAACATTGGGGCAGGGCCTGGTATACATCATGTTCCATTCACTTGGAGGATGTCAGATGTGGATGATGAAAGGTGTGGAACATAGATGCTTGGTTACATGATCTCAACGTTTTGGTGTGCCCAATATCCATGGTGTCACATTGTAGGTCCTATGTGGATATCCTGAATGCCTACTTAGAACGAAACCTGCGCAGCAACGGCGGTGTGCTGGATGGCGTGATCTTTGCCATGGTGAAGTACACCATGGAGGCATCGAAGTCACCAAAATCACGGCAGACATGGTAGACTAGGTGGTGGTTTCAAATTTTTTATTTTCACCCCTACCTGGGGAAATCAATGATTCAATTTGACTCATATTTTTCAGATGGGTTGAAA